>CAIGRF010015238.1:9185-33685 GCA_903798235.1 Fraxinus ornus
TTTCAAGAATTGAAGCAAAAAGGTTTTTAACAGTGTTAGAACATTCATCACAATGTTTAGTGTGAAAACATCATTCTCCATCGATTCCTGAAGTCAAGATGGAAGAGTGGACGCTGTGCTATGGCTGCTATCTATTCCGCAGATATTTTAGAATACCTAACTGCTCAAGTGTTGGAGTTGGCTGGTAACACGAGCTAGGAATGGAATATCACGTCGAGGCATTTTCATCTGCATTGTGATGAAGATCTCGACACACTTATCAAAGTAACCATAGCCTGTGTGGAGTAATCACTCGCATACACAAGTCTCTCGTCAACAAATCCTCCCAAGTAGTAGTGTTTGTTTATATGAATTATGGTTTCAGCATCAATGTTTTCATATATTTGATAAACTATTATATATGATGAGTATGTTATGATGTGATCTGATCTGATCTAGTTGACAACTGAAGGGTGCAATTAAGTTTTCAGTTGAACAGCATTTTATCGCTATATGGGTGGTTTCCAAAGTTCGTCCGACGTGCTCTTATGCTAATTTTTACAACCATATTAAGCAAAACGTGCCCACAAGTATTTGAAAGGTGTTTGAGTGGCTGTAACTTGTAAGTCCAAAAGGCAAGGTTTAACTTGACCACAGTTAGGTCGTTATATGGCACAACTATGCCCTTGGACATGACATTAAGAGTCCGTTTGGCAAGGCTTTATAAAAGTTAAAAACTGCTTTTGAAACTAAAAAGTTCCTTTTAATATGTTTGGATAATTTTTTAGAAGTTTTGTCTAGCTAGAAAAGATTTTAAATGAAACTCTTCTACAAGAAGTAGAAATCTTGCCAAATGAGCCATAAATACCAAAAGAATTGGCAGCATTATATCCATAGACGACTAAATTTCGCACTTGTATATCATCAAAATTGCTACAATATTCCCATTTTTTTCCAGCTTCACTACTCAAAAAGTATGTTGCCTCTTTTCCCTACAGAAAGATATTCAACATTATGAAGGCAAACTATTGCAAGCACAAACACGACGAATCTAAATAAAAAGGTGACTGAATACTTCAAAAGGATATAGAAGACAAGGAATCCAAGAAAATGTGTGACAATGTAAATCAAAATAATCGAGACGATGAAATTGGAAAATTGGAACAAAATCCACAGCCAGGTAGTGAATAACCCAATAGACATTCTTCAATAAATACTAATTAAAAACTTACAGTGAGATCATTTAACAGACATCCAGCATCAAATATGATCCTAGGTCAAAACACACCCCTCAATTGAAAAAAGAATGACTACTGCCTCTTGGAATGACAACAAATTTAATTCAGGTAACTGACTAACTTTCAAATGGGGAACTAGAAACTCCACGATTCAAGTGCATTTTGCATTCCGAAATGCTTAACAAAGCCAAATGCATGTCGAACAAACAAGATAACTAACTATTTGTTACTCGTAAATCAGACCAAAATGTGGCTACTGAAAAGGGAAAGCTCTGGCGTGATGTATTAGATAGTTGAGACATTTGGAACCTCCACGGGGAATTGGTCAATCTCATCAATCCACGGGTTCTTCTCCTTTGCCGGATTTATGGTCCTAAGAGCTTTCCACACTGCACTATTACACTTGAACCCAGATCCAAAGGCAATTTGCCAGGTCCTGTCTCCCCTCTTAATCCTCCCTTTGGCTTCAGAATATGCCAATTCATACCAAAGAGAGCTGCTCGAGGTGTTGCCAAATCGATATAGAGTCATTCTAGAAGGCTCCATGTGCCAATCGGACAGCTGTAGATTTTTTTCCAATTCATCCAACACAGCTCTTCCACCAGCATGAATGCAAAAATGCTCGAAAGCTAATTTAAAATCTGGGATGTAAGGCTTGAGCTTTCTTTTAAACAGCTTTCTTGCAACCAAGGTAGCAAAGAAAAGCAACTGCTCGGACATGGGAAGCACGAGAGGACCCAAGGTTGTAATGTTCGTCTTCAAAGCATCACCGGCCACCGCCATCAAATCCTTCGACAGAGCAACTCCAACTTTCCCATTGGAATCCTCCATTTGTGTAACACAAGAAAAGCATTTATCATCAGCACCTTTGTTGGTTCTGACAGTATGCACCAATCTGTACTTGGATCGCCAACGGTCCGATCTTTTGTTAGATAGCAAAATTGCAGCCCCTCCCATTCGGAACAGGCAATTCGAAACAAGCATTGACCTCTCATTCCCAAAATACCAGTTCAGGGTAATATTTTCCATACTGATTACCAAAGCACAAGTATTGGGATGAACCTGTAGAAGACTTTTAGCAAGATCAATTGAGATCAAACCAGCACTACAACCCATTCCACCTAAATTGTAACTAATTATGTTTCCCCTCAATTTGTAATGGTTAATAACCATAGCAGATAAAGAAGGAGTGGGATTAAACAGGCTGCAATTCACAATCAAAATCCCAATGTCCTTTGGCTTCAGAGAAGTTTTTGCAAGAAGCTCATCGATGGCACCAAACATTACAGCTTCTGCCTCTTTTCTTGCTTCTGCCATGCACGGATTCGGTGGTACCCTTAATACAGCCTCAGGGAGATAAGTCGACTCACCAAGTCCTGATCTCTCAAGAATTTTCCTTTGAAACTCTAGACTTTGCTCAGTAAAACAATCTGCCAACCTTGACCTCTCCATGAAAATCTGCCTAGTGCATTTCCTATCATCGTCAGGCTTATAACATGAGAAATTCACAAGGTACACTGGGCGAGGACGCGTAAGGAAATACACAGTCAACAGAAAGACCAAGAGCGCCGAGCACACAATCACCGATATGAGGTTGAATCTAAGATGATCCCAAAGAACGTAGAGGTCTTGGAGCGAAAACGTGGAGATCTGGGCTGCGATGACAACCACGAGAGGGGACAAAAATAGGTACATTCCATGGGTAATAAGGTAATGGTATCCAAGTTTCACATACTTCAATTTTACAGATTGTTTGAAATCTGGAAGCATTCGCGAAGATGTTGAGGGGATCAAGGGTGTATTTGCATTTGATTTACTCATCTTTGTTTCAACTTTTCTTCAATTTTCTGGAAAATAAATATTAAAAACGGTTCAGAAAAACAAAATTAATTTTAAATGTACATAAATAACTAACCATAAATACAATAGTAACAATAAAAAATTTACTCTTAAAAATTTGAACTAGTGCTGGAGATCTATATAATCTAACAAGAAAGAACATCCCACAAATTGCCTGATTTATCTAAATATAAGATCAGATTCAAATTATTTACTGAGCAAATATACCTATTTTTGCAGAAAATTTGAAAATGCAGCTTAAATATTAAAGAAAGTCCATGCAAATTAAAGATCAAAACTCAACAAATAAAAAAAAACCAAACCAAAGAATCATAATAGAAAAACAATAAGCAATATTCTAAAAGGAACCCAATAATTATAAGAACAACCCAGATCAATAATCAAACCAACAAGCATGAATTCAAAAAAAAAAAAAGAAAAAAAAATCGAAACCCGGATCAGAATCATACCTCTGACTTTCACCCTCGTGATGATGAAACTATTTCGGAGCCACCAATGTATTTGTGCACAATGGGAGGAGGTAATGGAAAAATGAGAGAAGGGGAGTGGGATACTGGGATAGGTTCAGATTGGTGATTTGTGTTTGAATTAATAATAATCATCAAAAGCCGCGAGTGTCGACAATGAAATTCATTGGATGCCTACTGTGACTGAGTTGTACACATTTGTTGTGGGACCTACAGAAAGAATAAATAAGTTAAAAATAATTAATTAACTTCATAAATAATAATCAAATGTCCGGATTCTACAATTGTCAAGAATGTTCGTAACATAGCATTATACATAACAAGTGTTGTTGAACTGGTCGTTGGATCGAATTAACGAGTTTAATTCAATTCTGATAACGTTGATTTTTTCATAGAAAGTCTTTGGTGTCACTATCTGAAAAAAAATATCATTTATAAATATGATCCCAACGTGGTAGGTCACAATTGTGTAGGGGAATGACTTTTCCAATCCGTCGACAACAATCGACGTGATAATTGATTTTTATTTCTTAACTTTTTATTTTAGATTTTGTTTGACACAACTTATTTTTTAAAAAAAATTATAAACTCATTTTTAACTAAATATTCTCTATATTCTCATAATAAATTAATTTTAGAATCCATTTGATTGCAAAGGTAGAAATTGAGTTGAAAGAAAATGTTTTACATAGAATTGAATTGCCTGAAAATTGTAATTAATTGTATTTGATTGATATAATTTTCCACCTAAAATGTTGAAAGTTTGGTTCTGCTTGACTTCGTTTTTTATGCAAATACTGAGTTTATGAACTATGGGTTAATGAACTCTTGAAAAATACCTGCAATTGAAGCATTTTCCATTTTCATGATACAACGAAGTAGGGGAATAAGTAGAATATGCAGGAAGTTAAAGTTTGACTATAGTTGCATCGAGCTCTTTCTTCTCTCACCTCGTATATATGCAGTTCAAGCTTTGCTAGCCCTTTAGAACCTTTAGAATGGCTTCTCCTTTGGCTTTTTAACTTACTTCCATTCATTCTCAGACCAAAAGTGCTTATAATTTGAGTGTTAAAATACTCGCTAAACATATGGTAAATAGAAGTACGAGCCCAGCGCAAGGAAAAAGAGCACTACTGTTCATGCGAATGATCTTATTATGAAACTTATAACACATCTGGTTATCAGTGAACAATACAAACAATTCTCTCATCAAAATTAAATTACTTCCACTGTAAAATCTAGGGAAGCATAAAAAGGATGGAAACTTGTGTAGGGCGTACAACATTCGCGTTGATTTTTGAATGACGTGCACACCAAATGCGCACAATTGTCGCAATGCAAAACTTACGCGTTTTCAGACTTGGCGGAGACATCTTTCGTGAAAGCCAACTCCGAAACCAATGCAATGTGATCACTTCCCCATTTCTGGAAACAGTAAAGCCAACAAATATGATTATAGCGGAACATAACACAGTTTGATTTGTGCACACTTTACAAGATTAGGATCATCTTCAGATATTTTAGAGCCGATCTTAAGTGAAGTTACTAGCAAAGAAGGCAGTAAACAGAAATGATTTCTATCAAGCTAGAAAACGTAACTTTGCCTACTACAACTATTTGTATAAGCAGTCACTTTAAAAATTCTACGAGGTCTCTACTGCAACTCAAAAACTTAGGAGAACTCCATTTCTGGAATATTTGAGACTCACGGTATTAGTTCAAAAGCATGATTTATCTTGTCATTATAAGAAAGCCATTATGCTCAGAAAGATTTTCCATGTAACTTGCGCTTACAAGAAAATCATAAAAGCATGCGGAATAAGCCCTGTTTGATGGCCATTAATTGGGAAAAAACAATGTATTGAATAATGATTTTTATGAGAATGTGTGGTTAAAAAGTATGGAAACGTTTTGGGTTTACGTACAGAATATTTTATTATGTGAATGTGTGGTTAAAAATGAGTACGTAGAAAAAAGAGTTTTCAAATAATGGTTGTCAAATATGAGCTAAATTGGTTAAATATTAAAACTGCAGGCCTCTAAAAATTACTATACCACATTTTATAGAACAATTACTCAAAAAATTAACTTAGGAATTATACCTTTGTGGGAAACCCCTGAGTCCACTGCATAACATGCTTTGGAATTGGAGCAAGAACCTTGGCGGTTTGAAGACCTTCAGAGCGCCTGGACATAGTAGTTTCAAATTATTATGCTTTACTTATCCTAATTTTCAACTTGAAAATATACACAAGCACGTGAATGCATACATGCAGTTAAGATCTCTTAAAGGGGGAAAATGGAAAGAAAACAATCAGGTGCCCAATATCTTTCAGATTATTAATCACTTTCTGTCAACATATAACACTCTGAAAGTCTTCTCCAAATTCGTCTGTTAACTTCTTCAAACAAAGTTACATCATATTCTCCGAAGATTCGATTATCTCATATGCCCCAGATTTCTCTTCCACTATCCGATCAATGACGATTAAGCTGCTGCGTAATCTATCAACTGAAAGGACTTCCACCCATGAAAAAGAAAACAATATAGTGGTATTTCTAAACTCCAAACAGGCAAACACCTTGGAAATATAGGCAGAATGTTTTCTTCAGGAGTTTTCAAAATTGCATACCAAGGTCTCCTGGAAGCTTGATGTTGCTGGGTATCAGATGTCTAATAACTTTCAGACATTTTGGGCTTCTGAGATCTATCATATCATCATCTTAATTTTGCACAAAAAGGTCAGACTGATATGCCTCACAGCTTGTTGCTTTGGTGTGTTTGGGTTGAGTTCAGCAGAAGAGGCTAATTGGAGGATGATAATGGGTGTCTGCAAGCTAGTACCACTATCTTCCAAGTTCCAAGTTCTTGTTTTTAAACATCGGCGAAAATAAGTCATTTCTACGAAAAGTTCGATTGCAACCATTGTTTGGTCATCAGAGTTGTAGAAATAAGGGAAAGTGAAATAGTTCGTACATGTTTGTGGACGGTGGCCATGGAACTCACTAGTAAGTGTCTGGAAAGAAAAGGCATAGCTATAAATGGAAGGCATTTTCAAACACTGACAAAACAAATCTCTGACTTTTAACATCCTATTTGCGGAGCAACTATGGGATGCAAATCTCAAGCACCAAAAGATCATTTAGATTATGGATCGTGGGTACTAAGAGTTGACAAAACCAGCAGTCCATATAGGATGTAAATTGACCTCGAAAGAACAGTAGGCAGAAACGTGACTATATTACATCTACATAACCAACAAAAATATCTGCTTGCAGCTTTCCCCTCCCCAATAAGGTAGAATCAAATGGATCAAATGCTCACCATATATAATCAACTGTGCCTAAGAAACGTCTGTGGTAGCTGGACACCAGTGGTTCTCCACTTGAATCTCTTAATCCTGAAGAGTCCTGCAAGATACCATAAACACGACAAAATCAAGCAATGCCAATATATTTACCAACCCATAAAAGGCTTCATATTTGGAAAAAAATAATAATAATAACAGGCTTTAGTTTGTTGAATCTACCTCAACTTCCCCATACACGCTTCTCAACTTCAAAGGGTGTACCATGACATTACAGTCTGCAATACCTGTTGCAGTTTGTATTTCCATTGGAGTCCAAGCCGATGGATTATAATAATATTTTTCCACATCAGCCACCTCATATTCTATAACGGGGGTATCATCAAGAATTTCATCTTCACAAGACTGCAAGCCCTTGTTGTAAGAATATCCTTCAGAAAACTTATTGGAATCTCCATAATTAGATCTTTGAAAATCATTTAAGTCAGTTGGAAAGCCATCACCACTATCATGTAATTCAGATAAAAAAGAACTGCAATCTTCAACCAAAATTTTGTCTTCCGTTGAATCATTACTTACTTCATTAAGAGACAAGTTCTCCAAGTTCTCATCCAACATGGAGTCACAGCTCATCGTTTCACCTTGAATATTTAATCCATAAGAGGTTGAAGTATCATCCTTGTTGTTTACAGAAGAAAGAGATGAGGAAATCGCTAGGTTTTCAGATGAAGACACTTCAAGAGAATTAGGAGATGAATTATCACAGCATTGCTCAACTTGAGAAACATCTGAGTTAAAGGTCCCTCCAGGCTTGGAATCATTTATATCATTGCTAGAAAGATCACTAGACAAGGTAAAAAAAATTTCATGATCTGCTTGTGTCTCAGATTTTGTACGTAAATTTGATTCTCCATATTTTCTGGTCAGGCCAATTGTGGCACTAGAGCTGGCATCTTCATTCTCTTTATGTCTGTTCTCAGTCACCTGAGAATAATCATCTGTCATGGACTCAGTTGAATTAAATTCATGACTTGTATCCTTCACTGGACCAATGGGAGACCCTCCTTCCCGGGGAAAATCGCTAGGACTTTCACTTGCATGTTTTTCAATGAAGGAAAAGTCAGTAATCCCATTAGTCAACTTTTGTGCATCTGGAGGAAAATCACTTTTGCCTGCTTCCTGGTGATTAAGTGTGGAAACTTGAGCAGTATCAACAACAGACTCTGTTCTAAAGCATCAAACAAGTGTACCACATTCAGTGGCGTCAAGGCTGTCATAAGCTTAGCAGATGATAAAATTTTAACCACCATGTGGCAGGGGTATACCTATAATTAGGATAGGAAGGCCTTGATAAGTGTATTTCAGCATAGGCTTGCCCAGATACCTTATCTCGAGGTAGATTTGACAGATCTATCTGCAACAGGAAATCAAGAAATCATTTCATCCGGTTGGATGTGCCAAATATGGAGATTAAAATGAGGGAAATGCATTGAGAAAATACAAAAGCAATATACCTTTTGTTCAATGATAAAGTTGTACAGAGGACTCTGATACAACAGTAAGATATTTTGTTAAGACATTGCATATAGAGCAAATCCAAATCAAAGGCTATAATAAAACCAAAGGAAAAAAGAATGTAAAGCAAGAGTACAAAGGGAACATTCACTGAAAATAGATTCACAAATAAATCGACCTTCGGGGTGCAATTAAAATCCCCACAGACAACAATAGGGGCATCTTCCCAAATCTTAGAAACAACATGAGCCCTGTCAAGAAGCACCCTAACCTGATGGAAGAAAAGACAGTTAAAGCAATATGTGAAGTAATAGAATGAATACGAAGATAAATATTTCACTTTCCAATAAGATAGAAATCACGTAGTAACTATAACAAGTACTATTCAACTGAAACAGAGAAAAACTAGGTGTTAATAACAATCGCTTAAGAAACAAAATACTAGTAGAGTCACTAAAGGAATAACAAAACCAAGCATTTATTTAAAAATAAAATCCTCTTACCTCTAATATATATTGTCTAATAGGTTTAGGGTTTAGGTTTTTTATAAGACAGGGTAACAGCCAGCCTTTGCAATATTTAACTTAAACATGAATATCATGGGGAACAAAACAAAATCCCCCAGTACCTTAATGGAAGATCATCAGAAAGATAATTTTGGAGAAAGATAAAGGTGAAATGGGAAAAAGTACCCAATACAAATGGAGATGCACATTAAGGAATCTCCTATTTTAGGCTATTTCCTACTAAATACCCAATGATTATGCATTTAAAGGAAGTTGCAATCCAATCCAATCCAATCAAAATTTGTTTTAAGCAACCTGGAGAGCATGTCTTTTAGACCAATTTTCCTGCTTCCTAAAGGGGTTGGGAGTGTACACTTCAAAAACAATAAGGTGCATTCAGCTTTTTTAACCTAAAATCTTCAATAGCAGTTACATAATTAATAGCTCATGGTTATAAGCTACATTCAGGAGAAAGATCAAACAAGCTACAGAAACAGAATTCGATGCACCATTCTGATATGACATGGTGAGACAAGTTAATCAACTATGTCAGTCACGTATACTGTCAAGCAAGTGAAGATGCAAATAAAAAATGCAATCAATTTCACTACAGTATATCCACCACCATTATGCCCACTTGTAGACATTAGAGGTCCATACCTGTCCAAGCTTAATCTCTCCCCTTTTAGGATTAAAAAGTACATGAATGTTACAAACCACGACTCTGTTAGCATTTGCTGAGCTGCAAATAAAAAATCAAATGCATTCTTCAGCAAACATCAAATGATTGCACCAAAGAACTATAAACTCCTCCACTAAAAATTAAAACAAATAATTGGGGAAGCTGAACAAATCCTTCAAAAGGTAAATGTACTAAACAAAAGCAAGCGGGATATTTGAGTGATTTTTCATACTCATTTTTCTTCATCTTCCCTCTTTACTTTTGTCTTTTCTATTTTTGTTTTAATATTTGTTTTCTTTTTATCCTGGAGGTGGTTCGCCAATTAGGTTTTCTGTTTTCTATTTTCTTTCTCGAGAGTGCAATGATAGTTACCTATGCAATAAAGGTTTTCTCATACTTCCACATTACATTTTCTAGAAAGATCTTTAGCATTTCTTGAGACTTAAAATATAGGTTTTTCTAGATGTATGACCGGTGCGAAGCGTTCAAGAATTCTTGTAATAAAAATTATGTAATAAATAAGAACGATATTTGAACAATCGTGTCTTGTATATATTGAATAACAATTGACTATTGTTGAAAAAGTGTACAATGCCTCTATATTTAATAGCAAAATTATTCCCTAATCTTATTAATACAAGGAAACCAAAATAAAGAAACTAACTTCTAAAAAGAATTAAACTAAACCTAATCTAAACAAAACTAAACCGAAATTAGAAATCATATTCTAATCAATAACGAAAAGAAATCATATTTTAAACAAATATTAGAATAAAAAGATAAAACTTATTACAACTAGACATCTTATTATAATATATAATCATAATCTTATTTATAATAGGAATGTCCTATATCAATCTCTCATACTTGAAAAAACTTGCCCTCGAGTTTTGTTTAAGAAAAGAATCCTTGATAATTTGTTTGTATTCGAACTTGGTTGAGACTTGAGAAAATTCCCTAGGAACATGTTTGCCATGTTCTATACTGGTTAAAACAACCAACATTTATAGCAGTTAAGATCTGCAAATTCTTGTCAACTTGCTTCTCCATGGGCTCACGATTCTTTTCAAAACTCAACGCAATCAACATTTGCGTGATGCTATGAAGGGTTTCATCAATCCACTCAATTTGTTGTTCGAGTTTGTCGAGTCTTTGTTCGTCGTCGACGGTTCGACTCCCACCAGAATCGTCGTTAGCCATCATATTGAGGCAATTTCATTTCGCTGATACCAATTTTGGTGCGGAAGCGTTCAAAAATTCTTGTAATAAGAATTATATAATAAATAAAAATTATATTTGACCAATCATATCTCGTATGTATTGAATAACAATAAATTGTTGTTGAAAAAGTGTACAATGCCTTTATAAACCTCTATATTTATAAGTAAAATTATTCCCTAATCCTATTAATATAAGAAAACTAATCTTAAATCCTAATCTAAAAGAAATTAGAAATATTCTAATTAATAAAGAAAAGAAATCACATTCTAAACAAAATATTAGAATAAAAAGATAAAACTTATTACAAATAGACATTTTATTATAAATATCTAATCATAATCCTATTTACAATAAGATTGTCCTACATCAATGACCGCATACGATTTGACATCCTAATGCAATAATATACTTTCAATAAAATTGTCAAGACTCGAGTATTTCAAAGAAAATCATTCAATATGAAGCAATATACTTCAGTATTTGATACAATATGCCTATGGTTTATGCTCTTGGGAACAACTTTCTCAACCATATACACGAAATTCATTACTAGTTTCATACTTTCCATAGACGGTCTTATGTTTACAATTAGAAATTTGAAATGTCAAGGAAACAGTTATTATAAGGTCAAAAATACAGTACTAAAGAATGTTATATCTGTTACCTTGCAGGGCCAGCTGGTGGATTACTATTGTACTGCTGATTCAGAGACTATTCAACAATAAACAAAATATTAATGAAGAAACGCAAAATCAATTCAGACATTTGAGAACCATGCTTAAACAATGCTTCCCTCAAAGTAATTTTGAAATTGATATACCTCAAACACACATATCTGCGCAACATTGTCCCGAAGACCAAGCTTATTAAATTCAATAGTTTCTTCAAACAGCAACTTGAATCTAAAATACAAAAGCATATAATCAATTCTGAATAGGGATGATTTCTTATTCTTTACTTACGTGAATGGGGGAAAAATGGAATACGGAAACAAAACAGTGCCAATTTAACCCACTTGGTGAACAGTTCACATTCCTTTAATGGACCAAAACACTAAACCCTTTGACTTGTCACTGCTGTAGCACTGCAAACTTATACATGGTGAATCAATCAATCCCCTTAACATAAGGGTCTACCCCGTTGAGTTTATAGTGGGAAACATCATATGCATGAACAGTCAGCAGTCTTAAGTTGTACTGTTTTAAACTCAACCTAAACCTATCAACAAAATTAGTAAATTGTTGTGTTTTCTTCTCACCAATATCTCAACCCCATCATTGATCATTTGTGAATCTCAGTAGCTTTTTCGACCTAAAATCTTCAATAGCAGTTGCATAATTAATAGCTCAAAGAACATAATTAAATTGTTGTGTTCTCTATGTTTGTCATTTTTCTAATAGTCTAACTTAAGTATTTATATGAAGTGGTTCAATACGTTATTTCATAGAAAATAGATTGAGTTAAAATCAAATAGGTAAAGTAGATATAGCCCCTGTTTGATGGCCATTATTTTGAAAAAAATGATATTTTGAATAGTGATTTTTTGAAGAATGTGTAATTAAAAAGAAGGGAAAAGTTTTGGATTTACGCACAAAATATTTTATTGTGTAAATGTGCAGTTGAAAATGAGTGTGAGAATTAAAGAGTTTTGAATAATAGTTGTCAAACGGGGGCTTAAATATTTGATACTTAAAATTTAAACACTTGCAAGAAATAGGAACTACTACCTAGAAACACGCCAAAATATTGCACAACCATCAACAGGATCACCAGTTCGCATCTACAAATAGATATGAACATAATTAGTCAATCATGTCCATCAATAGTTACAAATTATCGTCTTAAAGAGTGCACTGATGCAAGTAGTAATTTGCAGAACCTCAGTCGTTTTATACTTCCTTTTCATATGATAAGCATAAGTTTATTAATCAATTGATGTAGGTGCATACATTAAAACATATAAGAAAAACATGTTCAAAAATATACATTGATTCTGGGGGGAGGAGGGGGGGAATCGGATCTTCATAAACACATATGTCCAGAAAACTAAGATTTTGCATGAATATTGAAAAATAAACACTATAAAGCAATTGTTATATGGAAAAGTACACTTAAAACAGGTTGGAGAACAAACAAACCCTAGAGATCACAATAACTGTATAGATTCAATTACCTTCACTCTGCCTTACTTTTGGTTAAATAGGTATGGCTTTGAGATATTCCACGAATTTTAAGTGCACCGCAATGTAGATTCGATGTTTGAATTCATAAGCAGATAGGTGAGAACCAGTTAACCTAACCTTCACATAAGACATGCAACACCCAACCTCCCAACATTCCACAAAGATTGTCTGATATTAACCAAAAATAATACTTCATGTCTTCATCTAATGCTTTAGTGGGAGTATTTAATACGATAGTTTTCATTTATCATCAAAAACGCTTACTGCAATCTATGAACAAGCTAAAGCGAAGAATGATCAAATAGGATAGTCCAAATTCCACATGATAGAATCAAAGCAACTAATTGGTTTTCCACAAACCTTCCAAATGCCATTGTATCCTCGGGGAATCAGTGCTGCCTCCATGTCTTGAAACCTATCAACCTCCTAATTTTTCAAATAAAAGAAATTAAAAGGCAGACCTAAATATTGGATCATCATAAGAATGTATCTTTGACAGATAACTGAAGATAAACACATTAATTGCTAAAGAAATGCAAGAATTTCATTTTAATTATAATAGAAAGAAAGAAGAAAGGAAAATGTCGGGAGAAAAAATGAATAAAACTGATGTATATCAGAAAACTAATAGACAAAAGAGATTATGCAATCATGTAAAAGATGAAAGACGCCTAATCATTGTTCCTAAATGCACCTTAGAATGAATATAATCCATAGCATTACAGCAGAAACTACACCTTCAACTAAGCTAACAGTCAATTATAGTTTGAATAATTTGCTGATCATTCCTAATAATGACAATAATCCATAAGTGCATTTCATGCTTATACATGTAATGAAGTTCAGTCTACAAAAAGCATAGAAAGATAAAGTGATAAACTTGATCTTGCAAAGGTATCACAATGATCACCTGAAAACATAATATATCAGCAGACCATAAACCAAGCTCAAAAATAATATTTTTCTTGCGCCAACTCCAATCCAAGATATGGCGAGGTATGTGAAAGTAAAGTTTACTTCGGTGATCGATAGCCAAGTAGTCAGCTAGTATATTGTATGAGAGAACTGTGAACCGCTCTAAAATGGCATAACCAAACCGAAATAAGGTTAACTCACAGAATTAATAGTACAGTGAGGAAAATGTATAAACCAAGTAACACAAGAAAAGAGGCTAGATATTAATAGATGTGAAATCGTAAACTCAGGCAGTCAAGTACGGTAAGACAATATTTCAATAACGCTCTTAATACACCTTTAACCCAAATTAATTTCTTTTCTTTGCTGAAGCTCCTGCACGACATATGATCTACACTGAAAATGCACCTACTTCTATGCTGAAGCAAGTTCAAATATTATGCAGAACAAAAGAAGAAGTAAAGAAAGAATTGAATAATTGATATTTAAGTTGATATTGTCGAGATGAAGAATTGCTACCAAGCTTGATAGCTAAAAACTAATCACGCAAATTACAAACTAGGTAAATTTACAGTTGCTGATCCAAAAGAGAAAATGCCAGTACTCTTTAATTTCCCTCTAACCTATACATCCTTTTTTAATTCTAATATATCATTTCCATACTTCGGCTCAAATATTGAAATTCATACAATGCCCCAAAAACTGTTCTTTAATTATAGTTTCAATTGCGATTCACAATAATCAAAAACAAAATGACAAATAACAAATAAAAATCGATTACCGCAATGCGGAGGGGGTCCTGGCTTAGCATACTCCCAGTTCCTGTAATCAGCAGGCTTTGTAGCTCTCGGCCTGAACTGCAGCTGGTGTTGTCTAAATTTCTGATCATGACCAAAAGGTGGTCTCGCCGACCAAAACTGTGGTGGCGGTCTGTGATTCTGTTGAGGGGTTGGCCCGGAAAATTGTTGACCCGAATAGTATTGAGGCGGATGAAGAACGGCACGGTAATTGGGCTGACGTGGAGGGCGGAAACCGCGATTAGTGTCGCCTACTGACTGGAAATGATAGTCACCAGAAACGAATTGAGGGTCGGAGCCTGAAGGCTTGTCGGAGTACGGTCTCCTGCCTCGTCCACGGTCCCCTTTCGGCTGCAAGAAGAAGAAAGCAGTATCTTTAAACACGAAAAATTAATGGAGTGATGAGAATCAGCTAAGTGTGTAATTGGTATTTACATAGGGTCGAGAAGACATTGTAGAAGACCCGGTGACGGCGTTGAAGTGTTTGGCTGAGGCAGCAGCGGCGACGAAGTGGGGGGAAGAAGAAGCTCGCATCATCGAGTTTTTTCCTATGTTTCGCAGATTAAAAAGTAATTTTGTTTAATTTTAATATAAAAATAATATTTAATTGTTTATAGATTAATGTAAAAATTGAATTTTTTAAAAGAAAAAAAAAATTATTATAACTAAAAAGTACGAAGAATTATGATTCGATTATTTTATTTATTTCATTGCAAATAATATAATTAAAAATGAATTTTCCAATTTCAATATAAAATATCTTATTTTGCAAGTAAAGTCGAATAAGAAGTTAGATGGTACTGATTACTGAACTTTACATTTCTACACAAAAAACTTTCCAATGGCCACTGTCCATTACACTAAACTGGACATGGCATGGATTTCGCTTGGGGTTGAATATAACGTAACAGTTGCAGACGCAGACGCAGACGCAAAATCGCAGAACAATTAACAAACCCTTACTAATATGAAATTAAAAAAATGCTTTCTGCAATTAACTCCAAAATCCCACCCTGAACCCAAAACCAAATCCACAGCCGCTTGCCACCGTCTTCTTCAACAGCTACCTCGCCGCCGCCTTCTTCTCCAATCGGCCAACATTTTTGTTTCCTTTCTGGGCATCTTTTGTACACTTTGACATCTGTAGACTGTAGGAGACCTTTTTTCTTCTTATTTTTCAACTTTGACTACACTTCAAAGTCTGTGCTTAGAAACTGAAATGGTGCCAAAATCGGAAGAGCAAAACTGAGGGTTTTTTTTACTTTGGGTTGAGATTTTTTCACACTATTCTTTTGGGCATTCATGAATTTCTTCTCCTAAAAAGCCACTCTCGGTATATTTTCTTGTGCCCAGAGCCTGGGATGGTAATAAATGATTTTTGATTCTTCTGGTTCTTTAGTTGTGAATTTATTTCTATCACTACTAGGTAGCTTTTGCCCTAAAAGAGAAAACAAAAATGGTGGAAGAAATGGGGAGGCGGCCGCCACCGCCAGCGGCGACAGTGAGGTGGCTTTGGAAGAAAGTAGCAACGAGGTGGCTGTTGATTTGGTTTTGGGTTTAGCGGGGTGGGCGGGAGATTTTGGAGTTAATTTGCAGAAAGCATTTTTTTATTTCACATGGATAAGGGGTTTTTTTTTGGTGATTTAGCGTCCACGTATGCACGTCTCTTAACATGTGAAGTACTTTAACGATCACATCACCTTTTCATCCTCCATGTAGACACAATCTTAGACCGAATCCATTCAGTGGCTAATTTAGCAAGACATATTTGTGTTTGAGCCACATTATTTTAGAAGAATGTATTTTAAAATAGTAGATTGACGAAGAACGTGTGATTGAAAAAGAAAGAAAAAATATTGATATGATGAAAAATATTATTTTATTGAAAAATGTGTAGTTGAAAATAAATAAAAGAATGAGAATGAAATTAATGTGACTCAAACATTGGCATAATTAAGTTTAGTGATTATTGGGAAGCTTCATTAAGTTCAGTGGATAAGCCGTGACGAGGTATAAAGGTTAGTGGCCAATGAAACATTTCACTCGGAAGGAAGGAGTATGACTAACTATTGAGACCAGAGCTCGTGTAAACTACACCAACGCACCAAGTATTGGACGCAGAGGTCCATGGGTAAACTAGAGATGCAAAATGATAAAAATAAATAAATAGTTAATAAATAACCAATTGTGTGATCAATGAGGTGGTTTGAGCTGGACAGTATAAGAAAGAAAATAAACTAAAATTTGTTTAGTACTTTATACCAAACATGTCGACCGACTTGAAATAGAAGACTAAATAACTTCAACGTCTAAATATTGATCAGCATTTCTATTCTTGCATAGCAAAATTCCCTGTAAAACTGGTGTCAACTAGACTCATAATACTCCATAATACTCAAGACATTACCAATGGCTAACCCCACCATCTTCAGATCCCAAAAACTAGTTTATGCTTTCATTAAAGCAAAGTAAAAAACCAATCTAGAAAGAACTCAATCCAAATTGTCATTTCTTTGTTTGAGTAATGAATTTGGTAACAACAAAGCAATCCGGTGGGGTAATATTTGTATAGTAGTTCTGAATGGTTTCCGTGATTTCAAACCCAAATTTCTTGTAGAAGTTGATGGCATCATCGTTGTTCGTCTGCACGTGCAAGTAGATCTCACCAATATTCTGCTTTGCACAAAGATCGAGCACATGACTCAACAGCTTTGTACCTAGATACACCAAAACCAAATTTGTTAAGTGTTAATAACCGGTTTAAACTATAAATATATGGAAATGAGTGAAGGATAAGTGGGTAAGAGTTGTAGGTCCCTCAAAATCTGTGGATAAAAACTAAATTGAGTGTTCATAAACAATTTATAAACATGAGACAAAAATAGGCTTAATATTGTCAAATAACATCACCTTGTTTTCAAAAATAAGACTAGCTGATTACTTACCAATACCTAACCCACGATAAGGTGCCAAGACGCCTAATGTCATTATGTATACACGAATACCACCACCTTCCTTCTTCTCAAGACGGCATGCAATTGATCCAACACAAATGTCACTGTAATATGCTGGAAAAACAATAGATATCCAAATTTAGAGATATCTTGGTAATATCTGAATGGACAATGAGAATAACATGACCTGAGGCAGATGGTTTTCACATATATTTGGTTACTTTTTTATAAATTGATTAATTTGAAAAAAATAAAGAGCGCCATACAGAAAACTGAGAAACATGATCATTAATATTTAGGGGTTGTTTGACACCCATTTTAGTAGAAAAATGTGTTTTTGAATAGTAATTGATGGAAGAATGTGTGGTTAAAAAGTAATGAGAATTTTTAGGTTTATGTGTAATATTATTTTATTGATAGAATGTGTGATTGAAATGAAGAAAGAGAAAAAGAATGAGAATGAGAAAGAAATGGGTGCCAAACAGGGGCTTAGTAAAAAGAGGAACTAGTAACATAGGGGTTTTTAAGACCTATGGTTACTTTTAAGATGTTTTTAAAGTTGGTTCACGCAAATAGTCATCGTGTGTTACGCCATTCAATCTGCGTGCTGTGCTATTAGGAGAATCATTCAAATGCATACTAGTATTTGATGGAGTTTTATGATANGCACCAAGTATTGGACGCAGAGGTCCATGGGTAAACTAGAGATGCAAAATGATAAAAATAAATAAATAGTTAATAAATAACCAATTGTGTGATCAATGAGGTGGTTTGAGCTGGACAGTATAAGAAAGAAAATAAACTAAAATTTGTTTAGTACTTTATACCAAACATGTCGACCGACTTGAAATAGAAGACTAAATAACTTCAATGTCTAAATATTGATCAGCATTTCTATTCTTGCATTAGCAAAATTCCCTGTAAAACTGGTGTCAACTAGACTCATAATACTCCATAATACTCAAGACATTACCAATGGCTAACCCCACCATCTTCAGATCCCAAAAACTAGTTTATGCTTTCATTAAAGCAAAGTAAAAAACCAATCTAGAAAGAACTCAATCCAAATTGTCATTTCTTTGTTTGAGTAATGAATTTGGTAACAACAAAGCAATCCGGTGGGGTAATATTTGTATAGTAGTTCTGAATGGTTTCCGTGATTTCAAACCCAAATTTCTTGTAGAAGTTGATGGCATCATCGTTGTTCGTCTGCACGTGCAAGTAGATCTCACCAATATTCTGCTTTGCACAAAGATCGAGCACATGACTCAACAGCTTTGTACCTAGATACACCAAAACCAAATTTGTTAAGTGTTAATAACCGGTTTAAACTATAAATATATGGAAATGAGTGAAGGATAAGTGGGTAAGAGTTGTAGGTCCCTCAAAATCTGTGGATAAAAACTAAATTGAGTGTTCATAAACAATTTATAAACATGAGACAAAAATAGGCTTAATATTGTCAAATAACATCACCTTGTTTTCAAAAATAAGACTAGCTGATTACTTACCAATACCTAACCCACGATAAGGTGCCAAGACGCCTAATGTCATTATGTATACACGAATACCACCACCTTCCTTCTTCTCAAGACGGCATGCAATTGATCCAACACAAATGTCACTGTAATATGCTGGAAAAACAATAGATATCCAAATTTAGAGATATCTTGGTAATATCTGAATGGACAATGAGAATAACATGACCTGAGGCAGATGGTTTTCACATATATTTGGTTACTTTTTTATAAATTGATTAATTTGAAAAAAATAAAGAGCGCCATACAGAAAACTGAGAAACGTGATCATTAATATTTAGGGGTTGTTTGACACCCATTTTAGTAGAAAAATGTGTTTTTGAATAGTAATTGATGGAAGAATGTGTGGTTAAAAAATAATGAGAATTTTTAGGTTTATGTGTAATATTATTTTATTGATAGAATGTGTAATTGAAATGAAGAAAGAGAAAAAGAATGAGAATGAGAAAGAAATGGGTGCCAAACAGGGGCTTAGTAAAAAGAGGAACTAGTAACATAGGGGTTTTTAAGACCTATGGTTACTTTTAAGATGTTTTTAAAGTTGGTTCACGCAAATAGTCATCGTGTGTTACGCCATTCAATCTGCGTGCTGTGCTATTAGGAGAATCATTCAAATGCATACTAGTATTTGATGGAGTATTATGATAATTGATAATGAAAGGGAACTACATAGCATGTTCTCCACAAAGTCATTCAAGTCAGAAGAGTTGTATATGGTTGTTAGGGTTTGGTATTCTCATATACCTTGAACATGTGTCACCAGTAGATAAGAGTTACAAAGAAAAGGCAGAAAGATGAAAAAATGAATGAAAAATATCACTAACAAGAAGACGACACAAATTCAAGGTATACTCAACAATTTGAAGGGCACGCATTACAAGTTAAATAGCAATATGACAGCGGTATAAAACTGGATTCACAAGACTTATTTGAAAAATATATGAATTGGCAATTCACAACCAGCACATCAACTGTTGATATCATTGTTACCTCCAACTTTCCTTGCCACGTGGTTATTCTTTTTTCTTTGTCCATCCAACTTTTCTTCAAACATGTGTGATGCATTTTCACAAATCACATAATTTAACTGAATAAATTTATTCAAAACATTGAGATTTATTGTTTCCAAGTCAGTGCGCAGTGGATAACAATTAGATTTAAGTCATTATTCTTGGCCATTCTTTTAATTGTATATCTACTGCTATAATCCCAAGGATACTGTAAAGTTTACACCACTAGTTTGTAGTTCTACACTTGTATCCTTTTAGGTAAACGTATCAATATTTTCTTCAAATAATAATAGCAATTTTTTCCTTGGTTTCACCATTATGTTCCCATATTTCCAAGTCAATAATTTAAGCACCATTAGCCTAAAGTCAGTTATTTAATCTTAAAGCCTGGCAAAAAGCTTTGTCCGTGCTTCAACCAACCAGATGCCAAGGCTATTGCACAGTGCAGGTGGAAAGGTCAATTGAAAAAGACTGCCGAAGCTTGCAGGTGTATTTCTAAGTTTATGTTACTGCAATTGCCTCAGTAATAAGTCATACTGCACCATCTTCAGGATTATTCTTTTTACTCATTTTGGGGTGGGGATTTTGAATGCTAGTCTTTAACTGAATCACAGAAAGAGCATCTACGAAGCCAACCATAAACAATTACGAGAAGAAACTGAAATTTGTTCAAGAGCACACTAGTTTAATTCCCCCTTTTTAAATTATTTTTGTCACGTTGATGAAATATCAGCCCAATAAGTAACACCACTCGAGTATAAGTAAGATGCTACCTTCACAATCCCCAAACCCTAAAACCTAAACAACCCTAAAGCCACACGCAATGCTGAGATGCTGTATGCAGTGAAGCTTAAACAAAAATAAATACTCATGTGCTGAGTTGACGAGCAATCACTAAATCAATTGATAGAAGCGACTATAGCTTTTCAACTATCTTCATAGTGGACTATGAATATGGATAATTTGAATGTACCATAGTACAGAGCAATTTGGAGCTAATAAAACACTATTTTTCGAACTATATCACCCGGAACTTACCTTATGATGATGGTGTTAGAGTTTGTGTGTGACCCGAATTTCTTGTTTAAGTAATTGAAGAATTCTAATTGAAGTGCACGTCAAGAAGAATTCAGTTTGGAATACTATTGGAATTCTATGTCAAATTGAAGTTCTATTTTGAAAGCATATTAGGAATTGTAATTTGTTTTGGACTCGGTTTTTTAGTATCATACTTCATCAACAACTCTATTGGGAGGATTTGTACATCTCCTACATGTTCCCTATAAATATTAGACTATCTATACAATTTCATAATATGAGAAAATAGATTACTAAAATTATAGGATCCATTTTAATTTTATCTCTTCTCCATTATTCTTGAGTCAATAAAATCTCTTAATTCCGCTGTCATATTTCTTGTCTTTATTATTCTTTTGTTTGATCTAATATTTCATTATTTGCCCTATAACTTCAACAATTCATTCCATTTGTCGGGTTCATTAAGTGGTATTCAAACAATACATAATTTTTTTATTTCCAGAATTACTAACAGCGACGCACACATATTAATATTTCTTCTAACAAAATATATCTTGTTTGTTTCATATCAGATGGTTTTATACATTGGGCAATGCAAAAGATTTCCTTCCCTTATTCCCATGACGTCAAAATCTAGAGTAGCATAGGAGGGCATATATCTTGACAATTTTCCACCTATTGCACTATAGTTTTGATTACGTTGGTGCACCGTGTCTCTATAGTTAAACTTAATGAGAGGGTGTTCTTTGGACAAAATTCACTTAATGGTTCCTTATGGCAAACTTGGTCAAATATGTAACTGATATGCTGTGAAGAGGTCTATACTCAATGTGCTACACTTTATAATCAAGCTTCTTCTTGTCCATGCTCAGCAAAACGAAGTGAGCCCAATAAATGGCTCATAAGTCTTATAGCTCTATACAGTAGCAAATTGTTCAGCATGGAAGTTGATTTGGAACAGTGAAATTTGTTGGTTAGAATAGAACAACTAACATCAGTCATAAAAGAAAATCTATGTGATGAACTAAAACCTTGAGAATACAAGAAACCACAAGCATAAAGCAGAAAACTTTGAAGGTACTGAACATGGAAGCAAAATCAAGAAGCAAAGGTCAAACATAAGCCAACCAATACTTCTCCACAGAAAGATTAACAAAATGAAAAATTTATTTTCAAGCAACAAGAACTGAATAGTTGATTAAAAAACTATCAGAGAAAACTAAACTAAGCCCCTGTTTGGGCTCCATTAAAATGAAGTTTTGGGAAAGAAGTGTTTGAATAGTGAACTTTTAGAAAAATATATTGTCAAAAAAGATGGAAAAGTTTTGGGTTTATGCAAAATATTATTTTATTAAAAAAGTGTTGTTGAAAATAAGTTTTGAAAAAATGGAGCCAAACAAGGGCTTAATAAGATCCAAATCACATTTACAATTAATCTGGATGTTAAGCCCCTAACAGCATTCAGGTAATCAGCAATAAACAGTTTCATGGACAAAATGAGAACTAGCTATTTACCAAAGAAAAACCCTAACTAGCAATATGATAAAGCGGAAGATATGAAAAACCGCCTATGCTTCTGACCAGGAAACGATTATACATCCTCAAAAACACTCCAGGTGAAAAAGTGAAGTGATAAGTTTGTATAGATGAAAAAGAAAGCAACAACTAGTTGATTTAGTTGGTAACAATGCCAAACCCAGATGTAGAATTGGATTAAACAAAAAGAAAGAAAGAAATAGGATAAAGGAAGATTACACATCAAAATGAGCCTCAAAACCAGTAAAATATTCCATTAAACATCAATAAGCACATTTACTTTATACAGGTAATATGCAAGCAGAACAAAAAACCCTAAATCACTAAATAATTCCCTAACGAGGATATAAAATCCAACCAAAAGCCAAAAAAATCACCATATTTCCTTATTTATGCGCTCAAAATCCTTCATAAGACCCAGACAATAGCGTTATAAGTGTGGTTTCTATTCCAATAGCTAGTAAAAGGCAAAACAAGAAATGCCCAGTAATAAGATTGATTAAATAATATATTTCTCCAGCAATATAACATCAAATCCTGAAAAACATAGGGGAAAAAAATCACACATCATTTGTCCCTGCTTAAAAAAAAACCAAGTTAAATCTGACCTAATTTGGTAAATTCACTGGAGGCGAGAGCATCGGCATAGTACTTATCATTGTACCGGACCGGGAAAAGTGCAGTGTTAAGCTTTTTCAACTGCATCAAATTCTTGTCCCTCAAACCTTCCAGTGATATCGACACATCCTTTCCTCCTACCCCCATTGTATACAGGTATATATACCTATATCTACATGTATATACACAAAATTTGGAAAATCAATAGATTTATTGCAAAAAAAAAAAAAAGGCAATGCAATGTAAGAATGTGTGTGTGGAGAGTGATTAAATTGAAGAGATTACTGAGCTAAGAAAAACTCTGGGAAATTTTGATGGTATTTGCCTGTGGGGCTTTGGAAGATGAGGGGAAATTTAGCAGAGCTGCCAGCAGGAGAGTTTGGGTAGGTATGCAAACGACGGCGTTTGAGGCTCTGACAGGCTTCTGGGAAATACCGAGTTTGTCGTTATTTACTTTTAGTGAAGCGTGGGATGGCTTCAAATCTTTGGGGAAATTTTTACAGTTCATACTCAATCTTTGCAAAATGTAAAAAATATATCCTCAACTTTTTGTGAACATAATTTATCTACAACCTTTGAATTACGTTGCAAACCTCGTCATTTCCTCCATTTTGATTGTTAAATAAAATTTGCTCCTCTATTTAAAAAAAAAAAAAAAAATAGTAAGACAAAAAAAAAAATTACAAATGAATTTCCAAAATTTTTCGAATTAGTAAAATAAATTTCGCTAAAAAAGACTATATAAAAGTCGAAAGTCTACATAGCTTATTTTTATTTAATATATTATTTTTCTATTAATATTTAGTCGGATCTGGTATATAACAAGGGATTTACTTTTTTTATTGATTCTGTTTCACGCGTTTTTAGTTCGCGAACAATTAAAAAGGATCAGACGATTGTGTAAAAGACAAACCTCTTGAGACAAAGTCTCAAAAATGGATATATTTACTGGCGAAGATTTACAATTGGAAACAGACAAAATGTCTCCAAGGGGCGCAAGCATACGAGTACTGAAAGAAGGATTTTAAAGTTAAAATAAGAAATTAAAATTACATATTCTCCGTTGAGATTTTTTGATTCCGGCCTTTCTTCTATGTCTTCATTTCCTTTTATATTCCCTTAGTGACTGTTGAGT
>CAIGRF010015261.1:16737-33550 GCA_903798235.1 Fraxinus ornus
GCCCAGGCCAAGAATTTGGCTTCTGTTGAAGATTTTTAGGTCGGGCTAGCAACCATCAATTATGCCTGGGCGAGCTCCCAAGGTTGCCCAAGCTAATTTTCTGAAACTTTTCTTTTTTCGTCCTTTTCTTCATTCTTTCCTCTATTTTGGTCCTCCTCATCAAATTACTTCCATTTTGGTGCTTCAACTCTTACTTCAATGCTTGTTGGTCCCCAAACTTCCATCAATTTGTCAATTTATCCTTCTTTCTTTCCCAATTGTTTATAATCACGTCCAAAACTGAAAAGGAGAACAAATAGCCTAAGTTAAGTATAATCCAATAATAAAACGATACAAAAACTTAGTAAAATGGCCCCGAATAAGAGCACTACAGTCTACATTGTGTCCTCATTGTTTATGTATTTATCTCCTCGAGTAAGAAGCTTGATAACTTATTTGGGTGGGGTTTTCGACAAAGACATCTCGAAGATAGCTGTTGTAATATGTAGGACGGGTATCTGGAGCCTTTCTGCATTAAACCATGTCATGAAATCGCGTAGGGTTCATTTTGTCCTTGACAAAGCTGCACGAGGGATACGGTGGTTTTCCTGATATGTTTACATCTTGCAAATAGGGTAGAAAACTTTTTAGCCAAATATGAGAATAAAGTAATAGAATTGAGCTCTAGGGTAGAGAACCAATCCCTAACAGTGTTATATAGGGTTTGTGGAAAGGTTTTGCACATCACGGGGTCTGGTGCGACCTGTAAGTTCATGACATTCGTGTATACATTAAGGTGATTGATGAGGTTAGTGGTCCCATCGTACTCCTTTATACGGAGGTATTTGAATATGTCCGGTAATAGGTAGACAGTATATCTGGGTAAACTGAGTATGGGAGTGAACCCTACTGTTCCTGGGTATTTTGAAGTAGTCTAGCAACAATCACATCATGTATGATCCTAGCAAGTTCACATGAGTTCATAGTAACCTACCTTGAGGCCGAGGCCATAGGAGGTATGCCCGAGGTTCCGGTTCCACCAATATCTTGGGCAAGGCGAGGATGTGAATTCCTTCGACTTAGCAATTGAGTTAGTGTGACAACTTGTTGGTAGAGCTCTTCGAATGCTTCTATGGTAATGACTGTTGGTTGGGGTGTTGGTATTTCTAATGATTCTTCTTGAGGAATTGGGGAATCAATAATAGGAGGTGGGTTTGGAGCGGATGAGTTTGCTGGAGGAAGACCTGAACGTGTATCAACCATGGCTTTCCGCGTTTCCCATAGAAGGGTCTAATGATATTACCAAAAATCGTACATGTTTGATTTTTGAGCTTGAGAATTGAGAATGAGCATGAACAGAATCTTTCAGTACCTAAAACAAAGGCATCCAGGTATGTATTCGTTGCCCCCTCCGATGCTTAAGTTAGAGAAGGAATTTCTGTAAAATGCTATATGGTGAAGTTTATCTAAAAGCGTACCTAAATAATGATCCATGCCTTGTATTTATAGAGGCATGTAGTACACACCTAGTAGAATTAAGTAACCCATTCGTAATAGGATAATTCAATTCAGCATCCTTATCTAATTAAAGAGTTTTGAGGTGCTTGGATAAGCATAAAACTTTAGTGGTAGAGCATATTAGATTAGGAGACCTAATAGAAGAAGAGGGAAAATGATAATGAGGGACAAATGTCAAAGGGCTTCAAGCCTGAGCTCGAGCTCACTCATACAAGCCCGATGATGTTCTGGTCTATAGAGAGAACTCGAGGTCATTATCACGCGTTTTCAACAACATAAATAAACTGTAAATGTACGATGTCAAGATTCGTAATAAATGAATGGAGTTAGAGTGTCAAACCCACATGGATTATGTTGTGTTTTTTATATCGCAAGTGTACGATATCATAACAAGTAATATAGTGAACCTTTGAGTCCGAAATATGGTTTCCACGAGAACTATACTTTAGACTTAATATATTTTTCCTAACTCATAAAGACCAATAAAGAATAGTAATAGTTGTGAATATTATATTTTTACTTGTGAACTAACTATACTAAACTAATGGAAAGTATAAAAAATCGCAAACATTGATTTATAGAAGATTCGAATACGTATTGAATATTAGGGCAAAACAAGTTCATCTAATGATCACATCAATTCTTAATTCAAGATTCTAACATAATGTAGTGTTCGGTCGAATCATTCTTTTGTATTCAATTTACCCCTCTCGAGTTCTCATTGAGCCTATTTAACTAATTCAATTTCATATCTCTATGTGAATTACCCTTAGTTAAACGCATTATGGTTCTAAGAATTTCTATAACAACCGCAATAATTAATATATGCATCTCTACAGGTTATACTATTTTATCGAATTTTATTATACAATCTAAGCCTTAAACTCACATCTCGATTCGTAAGAAACTCAAGTAATCATCAAATTATTGGTCAGATAATTCAAAGCATTAAACTCATAATAAAATCAACATATAAAAGAATAAACCATGGAAATCTTTGAATAAAAGAATCAAGGATCACAAAAGATTACATTGTTTGCCCTAATTTAAAGTTTAATTAAGCATAATGTAAAAGGAAAAATAAATAAATATATTTGAGTACATGACCGGATTAATTGAATAAAGATATGGAAACAATCAACTATTACACCAAGGTCTTCTTCCACTTCCAATCCTTGCTTTAAACTTGAATCCTGTAATGAATTTCTTCTCTTGATTTGACAGACTCTTCGATCTCTCGTTGTATCACTCTTTTTTCAATGTGTAGAACCCCTCAAATTGTGTGAAGTTCTTATATTTATACTCATCCATACGGATTTTCAAAAAATGGAATTTTTCTTAGGCTTTTCGCGGCCCAAACAGCATAAACCTAAAATTTGCATTGTAGCGCCCAGGCGCGGCAATGAAACTGGAGGCAGCGCGTAAGTGCTATGGTTGTAGCGCATGTGCGCCGCGTTGCTGAAAATAAGCAGCCCCGAGCGCATGGGCGCTATCGCTGTTCCAAACTCTATGTCTACTTCATTATTTTTGTCATAATTTTTTCTCATGATATTCGGCTAAGGCGATTCAAAATACGTTAAAAATATAACTCAAAGTGTTACAACTTTTTTAGAAATAACTCTTTTTCAATTCGAACGTTTATTGGCCAAAAATAGGTTTTAATCTCCAACAAAAAATCTGGACATCCTTATGCGGTTGAAAATTAATTTGTGAAAATATTTTGGCCATATTTTCACTCCTTTTGACTTTTAGTCCTATCTATTTGACCCATAGCATTCTCGAATCTTTATCGTGTGCTTCGACACAACTTTTGAGTATTTTCATTTTAGCCCCTAAACTCTGGATCTTGTCATTTTTCGCCATTTCCGCTTTTTCTTTCAATTTCACTTCCATTCATTGAATTTCACCTAATAACACATTTTATAATAAATTAAGATATAATTCCATTAAAAGAATTACAAAATATTAATATTTTAGAATCCGAATAAATGTATAAAATACACTTATTAGATTAATATTTAATTTCTACAGAGAGTACTATAATTGTGTAGCTCTTATTTTATCTAGATAGATGAAATTTGGAATCAATAGTTTTAACTAAGTTAACATGATGAATGTGGTGAAGAATTCAACAAACAAATGCAATTTAGAAGAATAATCAAGATGAGAAAACGTAGGGTATGATTTCACCAAACTATCAAATATGATTTTCAAAAACCTAGTTATCTCTAATCAATTTTTCATATTTATAAGCAAGAACCTTAATGTAATTCTACCCTCTCTCGAATGCCGGGTAAAAATTAATCCTGAAAATTAATTTCAATATCTCTGTTCTGAATTAAAATCAAGATTTATCAAGATTTGATTTTTAGATGGAACAAGCTTCATAAACTCTACAATTTCTCTCGAAACCTATAAAATCTAAGTTATGTTATTGTTATGATCGCGCATAAATTTCTCTATCTCGAGTGTCGAAATTAACTAGCGTCTAATCATTCAATTAGTGGCCAATTAATTGAAAGTATTAAATCAATAACACAAATAAATGGGAAAGAAAATTTCATAGAAATAACTAAAATTAAATTAAATCATATTCTCAAGTTTTAGTTACATCAAACCCCCAATTAGATGTTCAATTAGTTCATGATGGAATCCATATAAATAATCAAATTTAAATAAAACAATATAGAGAAGAGAATAGAAAAGCTAGTTTTTGTAGATCTTCAACCTCCTTTGTGATGTTGTTCTTGATTTCTTGATGATTGCTTGTTTATTGCCTCCTTGGATTCTTTCTCTTGAATCGATGAATTCTCTCCCGAGCAAAGTAATCTTTAGGGTTATATATATAGTGTTTTAGTGGTCAAATGACGGGGAAATGGATGGAAACCTCCAAAAGGGCCTCACGTGCAACGTCTGAAAATGTAAGGAGTGACGACTGCAACAAATCAAAGATTTAGAAAAAACCTGTTAATATTTTAAAGGTTTAGAACATTCCTTAAATTTTTTGCTTTATTTGTGATACAATGATAACGATTCCACAGTAAAACTTAGAGCCCGTTTGGTAGAGATTAAAATCGGATTAAAATTAAAAAACTAGCCGTTATTGTTGACTTTTATTAGACGAGTGGAACTCAATAACGACTATATTTTTAATTTTAATTGGATTTTAATCGGTACCAAACAGACTCTTAAACAATTAGCAAATGTCATATATAAATTAAAAAATTAAAAAACGTGATTTGGAAAGTTGAGGATCCAAAATCATAGTAATCGAGCGTTGGACACATCAAATTGATTTGATGGAGAGGGTCCTTTGTCTTTCTCCTCTATATCTGACATGTGGTTTCCATTTTAACCAGAGATATATGTGAGTTGGAATGTACCATATATACGTGCTTTGCAAACGAGTTGACATGTTGCCTGTCACTGAAAATTAAATTTCACTCAAGTGCTGGTGCATGCATTCGATAATCTCGTACATGTCCGCAAGACACATTGTCGTCTAATAATTTACACACCTTATTTTTTCACCTGTCATATCATACCATAACACGTTTGAATTATACTACATACATAATACATTATACATAATGATGTCCACACCCTCACATGGAAAGAACCTATTTCGGATAAAATATAATATATCCGAAGTGAGACTCCCTCCATGTAAATGTGAATATCATTGTGTACAAATTACAATGGATTATATACGTGTAGTATAATCCAACACATTTTGGGTCTATTTAAGTCGGATTAAAATTTGATTTTAATCTAAGTCAAAATTAAACAATCAATATTAATCACATTTTTCTTGGGTCACACATCTTTTTAACCACACTTTTCAAAAACTTCTATCACAATTCACTAAAAATCCAATTTTAGTCCCTATTTGGTACACATTAAAATTTTCATTCTCATTCTTCTACTCATTTTTAACCACACATTTTTCAATAAAATAATATTTTTCATCACATCAATAATTTATCTTTCTTTTTTAACCACACATTCTCCATCAATCTACTATTTCAAAATACATTTTTTTCAAAATAATGTGGCTCACCAAACACCATATTTATGTTTTCATCTGTGTTTTATCTTCCTCCCACGTATCACAGGTGCCAGTTGATCGTACATGACCATGTACGACCTGCCTGGTGAATACACCTTATTGCCAGATTAGGTAACTGCGTGTACTAAATTTAATGTTCATGGGATTCAATTATTATCCATGTTTAGGCTTCCAAGAAGTCCAGAGTTTCAACCCTCCAACACGTATTTGTATCTCTCTGTTGACACAAGTCAATTTACTGCTCAGATACATATTTATGTTATTTATGGAACTATTTATACAGTGTACATTTGCTTGTATTAAATGCTAAATTAAAGTTGCATGCTCAATAATGAAGAATGGTTTTTGGTGAACAAAAAACGCATATGGGTAGAAAATCATGATTTGTTTATGTGACTTTCCAAAAAAATTAACAAAATATAAATAGTCCATTAGTCATTCAACTTATAACGTTGTTCGACTTTAGTCAGCAATGTTTATTTTTTTTTATAACAAAAGCCCTCAGCTCTATGCCTTGAGCTTCAAGTTTAGAAAAAGGGTTTAGTATGTTACTATTTAGGTCATGTTTGGTACGGATTAAAATCAGATTTTAATCTAAGTCAAAGTCAAACAATCAATATTAAAGATATTTTTCATTGGTCCCACAGCTTCTCAACCACACATTTCAAAAACTTCTATCACAATCTACTAAAAAACTAATTTTAATCCCCACCAAACACTCTCTTAATATAAACCAAACAAATAATAATACTTTATTCACATGTTCAGCAAGATGGATCGAATAGCTTATGCTAAAGAAGAAAGAGTAGTTACGTTCCATGGTTCCTTTCCGAAGTATTCCAAATGAGGAAATTTGTGACTTCTATTCTCTTAAAACCCGCCAAACCTAGCGCTTAGTTTGTTTTTGCATAATTGAGTTTTGAGTGGCGATTAAATAGTTAAAACTCTTATGGTCGCCCAATGGATTCAAATATTTTTTTTGTCCATCAACGTTCAAATAATAATAATGGAATGGCTTCCAACCTGAACCAGTCAACAATGGCTGGCAATAGATAGTTAACTCACTCTACTTGAAACCTCGAAAATTTGATAATTTTCTGATGGCGTACTGTTTATCAATATGAAATCTGGAGTAGAACATATTTAAGAAATTTTCACAAAATAGAATGAAATGCGAAAAAATTTGCAAAAATATTGAAGATATTTCAATTCCATTTGCATAAAATCATGAATAATCAATGCCTAGAAGGAGCTACTCTGCTATAGTGATACAGAAACGTACTCAAAATTCAGAGGCGAAAGAAGAAAAATGGAAAGCGAACGCTCACTCATTTACATATTTACGTATTCACATTAATGGAATGCGAAAAAAATCTAAGGACTAACCTCTGTGAGCTGTTATATGGCTGAGTCAGTCGCAGTTAGATTCTCTCCACTTTCCCAATGACTATCACGTAAATCATGTACACGAGACCATGATATAAGTGCACGTTCGATTCAACAATCAAAATCGTCGATTCATAGGGTAAATGAAGCAAAACCAGAAGAGAACTGCTCTACCAGTCTTCAAGCCATTCTGGGGAGTTAAGTTCTTCCACATCTCCAAGTGGGGAATAAATGGAAGCTGATGCATCCTCGGAATAACTTTCCATGCGTTGATTTATACGCAAGAGAATCTCATTGGGAACAGGAACCATACGATGTACTAATCCTTCCCAATCAACCCCATCAAACCAAGGATGACGTTTGATAGAGTCTATGCCTTGGCTTCCTAGCCGTGTGCTTTCGTCAACATCAAGTAACTGAACCATATGATTAATTAGAATCGAGCTATGTGAAACTTTATGAATCGAGAAATAACTTCACACTTCCAGTTTCACCTTAGTGATGAGATCAACAGCTTCAAGGCTGAAAGTTTGTGGTAGGGTTAGCTGTCCTTTCGCAATTCTAGCATATGTAAGCTCACTCTCTCTCCAAGATCCAAAAGGCATTTCACCTTGTAGCATGAAGTAGATTAAAGTTCCCAATGCCCACCTAATCAACTTAAAATAAGTGGAGAACTTCTAGGACGGCAGATATTAAGAAAGCAGCAGCACTAATAATAATAATAATATGCTATTCAACCATAGAAAATGGCTATACGCACATACAGAAGGTCAATCATCTATGGAAACAACTCATATACTTCCGAAAAGATCATGAACATTTCTAAATGTGAAGGAAAATAAGAAATACGGTATCTTCAATAGTTTGAGTAAAAAATTATTCAGAATTTATCCCGGCAACAAGAATGGCTTTCAACGTTGATAAACTAAGGGTACCTAGGTGTAGCATCCTTATATGCTATAAAATGTTTAACTTCACATTCTCGTACGTATGATTATGCTTTCTCGCGGGAAAAAAATTGCAGTGATTAGATGGCAGATACCATGACTCTGATAGTGATTGTTATGTTTGGAGGCAACAGTAATCGTTTTGGAAAATTGTAAGTGAAGTCATATATAGCATTACAGAATTCTAAGTATTATCTAATAAGCCGGCAAATAGAAATTGCAGCAGCAACCTGTAGTTCCAAATTGTGCATTAAGGATCAAATATACTTGATTATCGGGGAACTATGAGGTAAGAAGACAATATTCACTGGACCTTGCCGAACTTAACATCATAATCCAATCAGATACTCAAATTTGACATCATAATACCATATATGCTATAACTGCAAAGCACTATATGATTTGTATTGTGCTATCAAGAAACGCATAAACAGTATGTCTTCATAATCAAAAAAGAATCATCATCTAGATTATGATTTTCTTATTCCTATAAATCTACAGGTCAGTTCTAGTTAGACCAAATACCATTACAATCAGACGTATCTGCAGGTTTAAAGATATGCCGTGGGCCAGGCGGTCCATTTCAGGCCTGAATATAAAGTACAATGATACATAATAGAAAAATAAGGTAACAGATTGACAGGTCTTTCTTTCCCATCTATATTATTAGTTACACAACATATAAAACACTTCACTATAACTCTAGTAAACAAGTACAACTTAAAATTAACCAGAAAGGAAGTGAAGGTGGCATACCAGTCAGCAGGAAAACCATGACCTTTCCCTTGAATTATTTCTGGAGCCAAAGAATTTGCCATCCCACATATAGTATATGTTCGCTCACCAAAATCACCAGATAATAACACCTTTCCAAATTTGAAATCCACTAGCTACAGTGAACCAAGAAATAAATCATGCAAATGAACTATCCAATTGGCCTTATTTTGTAAGGTCGTAAAACACGTACAAAGATTTCAGAACACAGGAACATAAATAATGTATTACCTGTATATATCCTGTCTGGTCAAACATTAGAACATCAGGAGACAAACCTCGATAAAGAATGCCCATCTGAAAATAAAATAAAGACAAATGGAATTATTTTTTTTCTAAAATATCATTGGCACATAGGAAAACAAAGTTGATCTTGCAAATAATGCCTCAAGCAAATCATAATAGATATCATTGGAATATAGGAAATTGAATTGATCTTGCAATACTACCTTGTGCAAATCATCCAAGGCAATAACAACAGAGGCAGCACAGAACAGTGCAGATGGTTCATCAAGTGCATCGTGCATTATTGAGCTCACTGAGCAAGCAATAAGTGTATCTAAAAGTATGCCAGCATGCGTCTGATCAGCAGAAGTGCATATAACTCGAGGCACAAAGGTAGACTGCCTTATATGCTTCATTAAATTCTTCTCCTTCAGAACTTGTGCCTCTTTTCCAAGTTTCCTAATCTTCTGTTTTGAAAACCTCTTCAAGCTAAGCAAATTGTCTGCAGATCAGAGGGAAAAATATTCTATCTTATATTCAATGGATCTTTCCCCTGTATATTATAACCCAAATGCATGAACTAAACCATATCGGAGCAAAAACACCAATAAGAGAAGTCGGGCAATTTCCTACTACCTCAATGAACTAGTGAATTTTAAAGATATTATATTACATAATGAAGTGAAAAAATCCAACCTGAGTCTCTCAACAGTACCAAGCCAATCTCGCTGCAGTCTGTGGAACACAAATGCATTCTCCACTCCTTGACAAAATAACACTAGAATTACTTCACTTCCCATTAAAGGTTATCAAAAAGATAATCGAGAAAAACAACGTTATTGCTTACCAAATCAGCAAGTTGGACTTTCCCAACAGTGGAACTCTCCATATTTTTGTGAGAATCCATTGAGAAACTAGTAGAATAGTCCTTTCTCTGAAACAATCTAACAAGCAAAAACATTTTAGTCAAGGTAAAAATTGAAATTTGAAAGTTGACCAAGAAAACACGAATTCCAGAATTCATCTGTGGAAACTAGATATATATTTAGTCGAGCTCTTTAATGTTATTGTAGACAGTAATTTGTGACATACTTAGGATTTTCTTGTGAATGCTTTGCCAAGGGTCCCACAACTGAGTCAAACTTTTCCTTTGTCAAGATGGAGCATACCACGTCGCCCATGGCAGTAATACTTAAGGGAGAAATAATTTCTCCAAGAAGTGTCCATTCTCCAAAATAGCTTCCTTCAGTCTTCTCCACTGAGAAACTATTGTCTTTCCTATCATCATGCTGCTTCTCAAATTTATGCATCAGGCTGGATGCATTTACACATTTTACTGAATCCATGTCACCAGTAATTTTTACTACTCCCTTCTGTATGATGTAAAAACCCAAAAGGTCTTCGCTCTGCACATGCATGCCAAAGATATATAAGAGAACAGGGCAACTAGAAAGAATATTCAGATTTACAAACTAAGTATACCATATTGACTATTGTCTGCCCATCAGAGAAAGACACCTCTAAGAGAGAATCTGCAACATGACTCAGCTGTAAGATTGTCAACCTCGACAAAAGATCTACTGATCGAAGTAACTTCAATAAAGATAAATTAGAGAACTCTGACGAAAGAATCTCTCTAAAATCTTCTCTTTTAAGTGCCCATAAAATTCCATTGGTCACAGCGCAAACAGAAGCTTGCAGGGGTTTATTGTACCTGTAGTTCAACAAAGTTAGAAAAACATAGATCATGAGATTGGATCGTCCATGATAGTAATAACAGTCCATAATTGACATCAGTAGACAGCCTAGAAGCAATGAAACACAAGGTGGAGATGTATTTCAGCAATGCACTATCCAGAAAGTCCAAAGAGAAAAACAGGAAAGGGGAATCATGATTTTACAAGTGTTAAATTGCTATCCGATATTTTCCTTCAAAGAAGAGAATATTTCAAGTAAGCCATATTATTAGGTTTTTTTAAAAAATAAAAAATAAAATTAGAAAGAATAGAATAGCATTAAATATTATTAGAGCTAAACCCCACCACTACAACCACCCCAAAAATGGTGAAAAATATTTGGGCACAAGACAAGACAGATATGGAAAGATATATATGTTTCCATCTGGACTCTTTTATTTTTAACAAATATTACCAGACTTCTGCACTCTGCTAGATTATTTGTTATTGAACACAAAGAAGAATATCTCACATCAGTGCCAGCTCTCCAAATGATGATAACTTCTCTGCAGTATATCGTTGTAGAACCCTAGGCGCTTCTTTTTTCTCTTCCTGTCACTACCAAGTCAGGACTGAAGCATTAGAAATTGAATGATATTAATAGTACAAGCTGATTTCAACTGAAACACTTCCAAGTTTAACTATTTTCAATATTTTCTTCCATAAGTTACGAGATTCCTGATATTGAAAATTAAAGAAATACAATATCATCACCTCAGTTGCCAAGACCTCAAATTCTCCACAGCCAACAACATAGAAACAGTCACCTTCTCCACCCTACAAAATATGATAATAATTAAAGATGCAGCCATAGACTTGCAAATATTATGGGAAAGGAGAAAGTTACAACCTTAGACATTCAACAAACACTGAGAATAAGACTTAACAGATACCAGCCAAAAACTCATCCCACTTATTAATAAGAGGCAAACAAAGAGTCGCCAATCATGAATAGGGATGCCCTTCAGTCCATCACATTTAAGATAGAAATCAATAATGGAATCTGATAAAGCAAGCATGGTCTGCGAGGACTTATTGCTTTATGTTTTAGCATATGGAATTAAAGGTATTCCTTTTTAAATTATCAGTGAAGCGACATCAGGTTATTGTCTTTAAGTCAAATAAATTGAAGACCTGCTAGTTATTTTATGGATCAGATCTTCAACTTAAAAATTAGCCTCAATTACCAGTTATTCAGCTTATACATAATTCACTTTGGTTCGTAACCAAAAACTCACATCGGAGTCTTTCAAAGACCAAAACAATAAGCAAATCCAATAAAAAGGATTATTTTACTTTCATTTAAGCAACTTTCAACAGCTATTTAATTATATCAAAATGCATCTGGAAAACAAATTCAGAAGTTACCACTGCTCTAGGGAAGGATTATGGATTCTTAAAAAACAAAAAAAAAAATTACCTGTTTCACAACAATGTCGCCTGCTTGAACCTCAACTCTTTGCATGCAATCCAACAAAACGTGACACTGAGAGTCCGTAAGTTTTCTGAAAAGAAAATGATGCTGCAGTGCTTGTTCAATCTGAGCCTGCCATATAGGAGTTATTAATCTATTTCATATAAAATAAAGCAAAAATGGGGTGTTGTTCAAAAGTCATAAATTAAGAGATGGGTTTACTTCTTCTTCCCAAGTCTTTCTGTGGGCTGGAGGAGGAACCCAAACATGCCCTTTCTCTAGAGAACTTTCAATAGCACGGAGTCGTGCCCGTGATATATCGTGCCTTGCGCGGTGGTTTCTAGTGTTCCAGTTCATAAGTGAAGGAGACTCTGATCCTGATTCATCTACAACTGGAGGCACAGGGGGTCTTAAAACTGTATCAGAACTCATTGATTGACAAAAAGCAGCCTGGTAAAAAAAGATAGAATCACTAAATAGACTAAAAGAAGTTTAAGGAAACAGGGACGAACAATAATTTCTCAATAAAGCTAAGCAGCTTAAATCAAGGAGTGTTCTCACATCATTTAATCCATTTATATGCACAACTATCACAGTAATGTCATCTGTACGAGTTTCATATTGTAGCCAAAGGCGATAGGATTCAGCAACTATTGCAGCACAAGCATCTCGGGGGTCCTTGTATTTTGCAACCTGAAAACTCAGTAGTGGAAGAAGCTGGAATGGTCATAATAAAGAAGAAAGAATAGCTACAATACTGGGAGAAGAGAAAATAACATGGATAACACAATTCTAGTATAACATCCTCTATATAGGTAACATGTAACTTAAGAGAAGGCATCCTTTATTCCTGGCATTCTCTCTAAAGTAACATTACCAACAGGGGTGTTAAAAAACTGATATCTCAATTTCACACACTCTCGCTTTCACACACACACACACTCACACAAACATGAATAAACATTGAAAAAAGGATTCTGTTTTCACAACAAATTATCAAAAATAAAAACTAACTGATTAAGAAGTCAATACTCTCTCCCCCTCTTTTTGACACTTCAATCAGAAATTTTATTGGTCTATATATTTCTTGTGATTTCACGACTTATCCTAAATCCATCAAGTACCTATAGTCTATAGATCTCTCTCTCTCTCTCAAATACCTCATAGGGACCAATGTCACCAAGGCCCACGTCAAGCAAAAATGCTTTTCTCTAGAACAACTTTCTGGCAACATATATGCAACAGAGTCCAACTAACTCCATCCTGTGTATGTTTGCCACCCATATTGCTTGTATCTTGATAAATAGTTTTTCCAATGTAATTATCTCCTGTATTTCTCCAGAGAGAGAGAGAGGCATTTATAGCAAATTATTTGGAGTGTAATGGTCCAAAGAAAACCTCTAACGATTATTGTGCAATAATTAGCAGCACAAATCAAAGTACTGCAATGTGCTAAAACAACAACCAAACAAATCAAAGGAAGTACCAAAGTATGTCCATTTAACAAACCACTTTGTTCTCTTGCAGTAATCAGGCCTTCCAGGAGTATGAATCTCTTTCCTGGGTAGATATTGAATTATAGAGGTTGCAGTTGGTATGATAGATTCAATAACAAGTCACCTCTCTATTCACAGCCATTTTAACACATCTAATGTTAGATTGTTAGTTATACCATACTATGTCTGAGTTCATGTAGGTACATCTGCTTCAATTTTTGTCTAAATCCACTACTTAACTTATAAGTTTCTGCAGTATCTCTTATTAATGACAAAGACGATTAGCATATGCTATAAAACATTTGTTCAGACTATACAGGGCCATCAACAGGAAACTGGGTGAAACTAATAGCAACTTTTAGAGCAAAAATATGATCTCTCTCCCCATTTGGCGAAATGACCATAAAAATCCTGTGGCATGAGATAAGTTACCTGCACCATATCTCAATTAATGCCATTATGAAACAGCAGATCCGGTCTCTTCATCCAAACAAAATTTAATTAAAATTTTAAGGCGTCAATTAAATGGGAAATATTCAATAGCTTCGGTTCTGCCTATCCCTCAAACATTCTTCTTTTTCTTTTTCTCCAAGTTGGTGTAGAATATAAAGTTGGTGGTTCATTGTGTTTGGTATGCTTCAATAATGAAAATAAGAATTATTAAGAGAATAAACACAAAAAGTGAACAGGAGAGAATATTGTATATGTCTCGTTTAACTTCAATACTGCAGCATAATTCTTTACTCATCCTTTTTAAGTTATAAAGATAATATGATTATTAGTTTTCCAATTTTTCCTTTTTAGTTTACCTATTTTTGTTTCTCTGCCGACATTCTTTTAAATTCAACATTAGAAAATAAATATTTAGGCATATGCTCTAGCCTTGGAGTGTTGCGGCACATCACCCAAGTCAAATTCTTTGACTTGAGATATTTTGATTTGGAAATAACCGTTTTCAAACAAGCATAGACAAAGGCAGTGGCAGTAAATTACTAGCACTAGTTTCATCTATGGATATCAAAGAATATGAATCATTTAGCACTCCAAGTACATCAAACTTAAACAAAAGAAGAAATATCGTACCATCTCCACCACAGTTTGGCTGGAAAGAAACTCAAATACCCCATCACTGGCAATCACAAAGAACGGATTATTTGAAGTGAGCTCCAAAACAACAATTTCTGGGTTTGCTACAACACCTACTGTCTCGGCAATGGAATCACCTATACTTCTTGTAAATGCTGTACCAGGATACATTCCATTTTGCACCCATATTCTAGGAGGATCACCATCATCGTCTTCTTCAGTGCCCCAGCACTGCACATCTGGGTTCTTGAGTCCTTCAATCTGATCCAAAGTGAGAACTCTTGCTCCACAAAGCTTCACACGTTCAAGTTCATCAGGCCGGAAAGGAGTTTGATCAATTGATAGGTCCACAGAGACAATATTGTTCCCTCTTCTCTCAGCTATAAGAGCTCTCGAATCACCTGCATTGGCAACATAAAGTGTCTTACCACGAACCAGAACTGTGATCGCAGTTGTTCCACTCATGCTATCATCTAAGACATCGTCATGCAACCGTGAATTTGTTGCCAAGAAAGCAGCATGACATGCTTCAACTGCATCCACGTGAAATTGACTATTCCTAAGCAAATTTTCGCATAATTTCTGCTTCACAAAATTTGAGCATTGAGCTCCAAACTCCCCATGTCCATCAAATACACCAAAGAAATGAAAATCCAGGCTTGTACCAAATGGAGTGTGAATGCAAAAACTATCTTGGTTAGCCTTATCAAGAGCATCAGGGTAATATCCTCTCTGAGACAAAAACGAGTAGCGCAATTCATAATTCCCGGCTGGAACCTTCACAGTTCTCGAGCCATCAGGGGGTAAAAATTGCGCCGACACCCTGGACAGTCTAGTAATACCAACTTCATGATCCCTTGCTAACTGATTCAATTCATCTATGATTTCCCCTTCTTCACTGTCAGAATGAGCAGGTGAGAACACTGCAATCTCAGCTGCTGCTTTCACATTTTCAGTTTCTTTAACATAGATATCTCTAGGTGCACATATTTCACCAATACAAGACCTTGAATAAACACAACCCATTATTCAAAACAATAGCTTTTGACAAAACCCAATCCAGTCGCAATTCCCAAATAATCCATCAGGTTTCAAATTCAAAAGAAATAATCACACAATTCTATTTTCTGTAATAGCCCACTGCCCACGAACTTAAAACAACATCCACCTTAAACAATAGCTGGAACAAAATTTCTCCACCAACTGGTTCTCTGGAGTTCGCTTATTTGAAAACTGAAGGTAATGAAGTCAAATCTATGACAGTGCAAGAGAACTAATCAGGTCCAACACAATTCTTATCTATTCAAAGCACCAAAAAATTTCCCATTTCTAACGAAAAAACCCAAAATTCAGATAGACGAAATTCACAGTATACTCCTTCATCAAGAATTTATATAAACAGTTAGATACAGAAACAGAGTAGTTACATATATAACTATAAACATGTAGCAAGAACGGGAATAGAGATAATAAGTGACTAAAAATTTAAGATAATTCAATACTAAATGAGTGAACTTTGAAACTTACAAACGGAAAGAAAGTGCAGTGGATGTGAATGAAAGTAGATGACGTGGCAGTGTGGGGCCACAGGGGTGAAGGAAGAGCGTTCGATGGAGAGACGTAACAGTGCATGTGTGGAGAGTTGGGGCCTCCTCTCTCCATGGCTTTTTGAGGAGTAAAGGGAAATTGAATTGCCCACGCGCGACCCCTTTGTGGTTTGATCTTGCCATCTTGGGATAATTGGGGACCCACCCAAATTCGCTGGAATAAATTTTTCTTCTTGGAGGCTAAAAAATAGAATAACTCTACTTTTAATACACGCTCCAATCTGACCTGCTCCGTCCCGCATTATCCTGCCTTAGTCGAAAATGAGGTGACCGTTGTTCGGGGTTGGAGACGAGGAATATGGTTTTCTTCTCGAATTTTGTTTTTGTACTTTCAAATTTAAATAGCAGGTAAAAATGGAAAGGGGTTTTTGGTTAAAAAGCCTAATCAACAATATTGTTTGGTAAAATAGTCTCTTTCAATAATGTTTGGTAAAATAATCTTTAGCCTACTTTATCATGTTTTAAAAATCATAAATACCCTTCATTTGAAATGTTTAAATTGTCCAATTTCAAACCAAAATTTACCAAAATCCCATAACATGAATTCCCACTTTCATTCTCGCTTTTCATAATACC
>CAIGRF010015261.1:51419-69678 GCA_903798235.1 Fraxinus ornus
AAATAAATATTTAATTTAATAAATTAATTGTAAAATATAATTAATTATTTCAAATAAAAACTTGAGTTTTGTAAAATTAAACCTTTGAGCATGATTTTTGATTTCATGAAAGATAAAGTCTGATACGTGAATTTTACCCTCCAAAAAATAATATCATGTCGCTCCGTGTTGAACTGAAGCAAAACGGCTAGGCCACTTTCCAGTTTCCACCACCAAAAACCCTAAATCGACCCTATTCAAAAATGGTTGAAGAAGAAAACAAAAACAAAGAGAATAAGACAAGGGAAATCCCATGTACGACTAAGCAATCCTCTACGAAACGGAATCGGAAAGAAGTTGCGATTTTTGGAAACTACAGAAATTACTATGGATACAGAGTACACATCTTCTCGTCTATTCACTATTCTTTTCATATTTCATTTGTTTTTCAGCAATTCAATATGATTGTATAAATGAATTCTATATTTTGACAGGTGTATATATTTGTATTTGATAATGAGTATTTTAGCACGATAATCAGTTGAATAAGTTCTTTGGCACTTCCGGGTGTATATTTTATGGTTATAGACTATAGAGTACTAATCTTCTCGTATGTTCTTTTTGTATTTCGTTTATTTTTCAGCAATTTAATTTGAATATATAAATAAATTTGTATATTTCTTCGGTTGTGTATATTTGAATTGGTTAATAAATATTGTGGCACGATCATTAGTTGAATCAGTTTGCCGCACATTCAGGTCTATATTTTATAGGAAATTACTTAAGGATTCATGTTCCACGAGTCAATACATTTTTGTTTGTGATTTTCTTACAATCTAAAACTCGTGCTCCTATTTCAGAATCTCCTCTAAATGATTATTAAAAGGTCATTTCGATTGCACATGTTAATAAGTTTCGGGAAGGATATACCACAGTTTTAAGAATTAGTACAGAGAATATACCTAAGTTTTTGCCTTGTGCTTACAGGCATTAGAAGAGAAAATCAAATAAGAAATAAGCCAAATTGCTAGAAATCTTAAAATTGTTAAAAGTTATTCAAAATAGGATGCCTGGTATTACACACAAAATTAAAAAATAAAAAGACCTCATTCCTGGTCATTTATCCTACAGTAGTTGGCCTGTAGTTGGTGTTAAGAGATAACATTTCCACCTTGGTAAGATAATAAGATAACAAGTCCCTCACACAAAACAGTATCCCAATCTAAAGTTAAATTAAGTAAAAGGGCATTGAAGAAAAAGGATTAGGGGGACTAATCAGTTTTCTTTGTTCCTTGGATGTCAAGGAACACAGCAAAGGACATGAGCATGAGACTCATGGACTGCCTCATCACAATCATATCAGACTTGGGTTGTGAATAGAGCTGATGTTTGAGCATACGACAATTCTGCAAGACTCTTTAGGAATAGGATGATGTGCAGACGTTTCACAATCAATTTACAAAGGGGATGGTTAAGAATTTGAAAACCAAAACATCTGTTGTTGCAACATCTTTCTTGGTTTGCAACTCATTTATGGCTCCTTATTCTCAATGCAAATAGAGTATTTTGATGTTTGAGTATACGACAATTCTGCAAGACTCTTTAGGAATAGGATGATGCGCAGACGTTTCACAATCAATTTACAAAGGGGATGGTTAAGAATTTGAAAACCAAAACATCTGTTGTTGCAACATCTTTCTTGGTTTGCAACTCATTTATGGCTCCTTATTCTCAATGCAAATCGAGTATTTTTTTGTGCACTATTAGACCCTTCTACTGACTGATTAATGATTTCTTCGAATTTATCTTTGTTTCCCTTATCCATAGAGGACTTTGATATTCGTTTTCTATTTTTAGTTAATAGGGGAGTCAAGACAAGACCAAAAATTTCCTTCTGAATTTTTCACATTTAATCCAGCTACAAAAATATCAAGTGTCATTTGCTTATCTAAATCAGCAAGTACCGTACTACTTAGCAATATAGTCATTCTTAAATCCTTGTACCCTTGTCTGAGATGAGACCCCTGAGAATTGCGATTGCTTCAAGTGACCTTTGAGGACTTGTTTATTTCTAAACCTCTTCGCACTTTACTTGAAGTAGTGACTAGTGCTTTGCCTAAAATTTCTCTTTCCTTAGGAATATACGCGCGCGCGCGACCCTATTTTGCCCAAGTTGTTTCAGAACTGGTGAGATTCTCAGATAAAAGAAAAATATAGAGAGAGAATTATCAAATAAGGGGAAAAAAAATAATAGTAGTCAGCTGCCGATTCTCTCTCTCTTGTCAACTCGACATCATGAATTACAAATTCTAGTAATTTATGATGCCATCAATGGATTAACTAATAGAGGAGGGACGATATTAGACAACTTTTATTTGATATATAGGAAGAACTTTCGGATTAATTTTGATATTTGCCCAATGATCTTTTATATATAATTTTTTCTTTTATGTATAGGTATCACAACCCTTGCAGTGCCTTTGTTTTTATAGCTTATTGTTTTTGGGTAAATATAAACATATTTGAGATAGAATCATACATCCGAGTACTTGTTTAACAAGTCATACAGATGTAAACTTGTCTTTGGGAATTGTGAAAAATTCCATAACATTTTGAATTATCACTTTCATCTTTCGCAATTTTTCAGTGGCAAACATCGATTGATTTGTACAGTTGAATTAAATCTGTATATCGTGATTATGGTGTTATCAGGTGGATCATGACTTGGAGGAAGATCCTAGAATGAAGATGTTGAAGAGGGAATGGTTTGAAGGAAAAAAATGCCTTGACATTGGCTGCAATAGTGGGTTGATCACAATCTCCATAGGTAATCAGTAGTTCTATTTCAATTTCATGTCGATTTTTACCCATAATGATACCACTCGCTATTTCATATATCTGCATAAGTTTTGAGTCAGTTCACCTGTTCATATGGGGAATGCGGAAATCGGAATGTAGCGACCTTGGCTATTGTCATTTGAATACTGAAGGTCATTTGAATCTTCTTTTCTGCAGCAAAAAAGTTCAGCTGCCAGAGCATTCTTGGAGTTGACATTGATGGCAGTAAGTGTTACCAAGTTTTATCTCAACTCTTATACATTCCTGAACGACAAATGTCATAGTCATACTAGGTCTGGGGGGCCGTGTATGATGCTCGCTATGTTAGCAGATGAACTTTTGCATTTATGTTTAATTCTTGTAACTTTCAAGTGCAATTATGTTTGTATTTACTGGTGCAAATAATTTACGCGTTAGGTTAATGATATGTTGCACTATAGTACAGCATGTAAATCCTTTATATATAGCAGAGCTAATTTGGATTAACTCTGTGATCACAAACTATTGCGAAGTCCTTACTTTCTATGTTCTGCCTGTTGAGAGATGGTTTCATCAGCATGCATATGGAAAAAAAATCTGGGTTTCTCCTCTCTAGGCATGTATAGGAATATACACCAAAATCCAGATATAGGTGTCTGTCTGAGCTTGAAAACAAACTCAAGGTCTATGGTAGAACAAACAGCACAACATATCTTTTTCAAGTTGGGTTGGCTTGAATTTTGTGCGAGTTTTTTTTTCCATTATTAATATATTATAGACTTGGTATCAAAATGACTGATATCAAATTTACAAATAATAAAACAAAATAATTAAATTTATTTGATTGAATTTCAAATATTTAACATATTTTATTAGATTTTTCATTTTCTAAGAAATTATATTTTTCCATTTATATATTTACTGAAACTCTGAGTGCTACTATACAGTTTAACAGTTATAACTGAAAAAATTACCCGATTTTATTTGTTGAACTGTATCGTAAGCATGACTCAGATTTTTTAGTAAGCCTTTGTTTGGTCCCTATTATTTTCAAAATACATTTTCTTCTCTCTTATTTTCAACTGCTCATTCTCCAACAAAATTATATTACACGTTAACCCAAATCTGTTCATTTTTTGACAAAAACATTCTCCATCAAAATACTATTCTAAAATGCATTTTGGACAAAAAAAAAAAAAAAATGGGGCTCAAACATGCTCTAAATATGTATAAATAAAAGATTATAATTTTTTTTTTTTGTGGAAAATGAAAAATTGGAATGTATAAAATGATAATGTCAAGCTATATGGCCACTTCTTTTTCGCCGGACAAGTGATATTGTTACATGGCCAGTTGTGGTTCTTATCTATTACATTAATATGGACTTTAGTGGGTCTATCGGAAAGAGGAGAAATAAACTAGACTGGTATAAATTTACACAATTGTTGTCCTTTGATCGAAAGGAGAGTTTCCGTGATTTTTTTCTCAGATGTGGCTCTTACATATGAACATGGGTAAATCGTTGGTCTATGTCTAATTCATTCTTTTTTTGGCCAGTGGTTCGAGTCATCCCAAGTATTATGCATTTGCAGAAATATATCACATCATTTTAAATATGTCATTGCTCACATTTTTTTTAACATGGAATGAATTGTTTTAATCACGGTTCTTAATATTCCAGATAGAATTGAGGATGCCAACTGGACTCTCAGGAAAGTTGTGAAGATGAGTGCTCGTATATTACCTTCCAAGACACACAAACCAGCAGATGCGGAGTTGTTTAATGGGTTAGAGAACCATACTAGTATATTGCTGACTGAAATGACACCAGAGAAGTCTGTTGATACTCCTTGTTTGCAGGGAAAAGATCTCTTTGACATAGTCTCTTTTCAGAAAGGAAATTTTGTTCAGAATTGGAGGCCACCACAAGATGCATACTACCATACAATTCTTTGGTAAGATTGTTTTTGTTTCTGTCTAATTGATTTAACGTTTACAAATGAAAGAAAGCATTTTCTGCTCCTCAATCGGAAAATGCAACTGGAATAAAAATAATTCTGGATCTTGTGATGCGTTCCTTATGTTAGTAATTACAGCTCCATTAGGAGAAAAGTCTATTTTGAAGACAAAAAAGGAGTATACAGAATGGAAGGTAGGTAGTGAGATGATTCTCTCCCTCCCCTTTCTTCCACCCTTTTCTTTGTGTTGTTTTATGCTCCCCTTAGATGAACAAGAAATAGTTTGTTTCATAATTAATTCAGGGGAATAGAGAAAGTTCTAGTGTGTTTTCATGAGGTCATAATTTTATCTAGAAACTTTGCTTTTTAATTTTTCTCTTCTTTTTCTTGTAATGAAATGGATTTTCTCATTTTCCAGTTTAAGCGTGACAAAGTGGATACATTTGAACTGGGGTGATGATGGATTAATCACTTTGTTTTGGAAAGTCTGGAAGCTTCTTCAACCGGTAGATTAATTATTTTGTAGTTCTGTTTGTAATAGTGTTGATTAATTTCTTATTCATATTCTTTTCCTGAAAATCTCAACCATGCATACTTTGGGCAGGGTGGTGTTTTCATTTTGGAACCCCAACCATGGAGCTCATATCAAAGTAATCGGCTTGTGTCTGAGGTATTGCTTTACCATGTACAGGTCTTAAATCACACAAAAAAGACCATTATTCTACTAATAGCAATTTATTAATCAGTTTGAGGGCAACAGTAACACGAAAATGACCATTAGTAAGCTAAATGGTGAATGTTTACTAATGACAATTTATTAATGTGTGAGGGTAACAGTGTCATGTGCTAATTTATTGAACACTTTTAAGTAGTTTGAAATGACTTATTTTGTTTTGTAAAAGCTTTACTGTTCTGAGATGAGGTCCTTTAATATTGTGCAGACAGCAGCAGCTAATTATAAAACTATTCAGATACCTCCAGAAGATTTTCAGGATATACTTCTAGACAAGGTAAATCTGGGCCCAAAGTTCTTTTAAGCTCCCCACTTGGTACAGATTCTCTGAAACTCATTTTTTTCATAAACTTATTTTCGATTACTCATTCTCCCAATAAAATAATTTTGCACATGGATCCCTAACTTTTCCCCACTTTTTAACCAAGATCTCCAAAAAATTCACTTTTCACAAAATCTATAAAAGAATCTACTTCAGACAGGCCCTAAATGTAATATTGTACTTTAATTTGTTCTCTTTAAAGTTCAAAATCTGCTAATGAAGATTTATGAAAATCTCATTCTCGAGAAAACTGTTGATGTTTCTTCTTTTAACGTCATTGCAGATTGGATTCCTCAGGGTAGAGAACTTAACTTCCACATTATCTGGTTCCAAATCTGGATTTAACAGACCAATATTGGCTTTCTGGAAATGAATAGTTTCGTCACCTATGGTGAAGGTGTATAATGCTAGTGTATGTAGTCCATGTCACTGAAAGTTATAAATTTTTGAGTCTTGCCATATGATAAATATCATGAGGTAAACATTGTTTAAATACCCCATTAATAGTATTTAACAGAATGAAATGCGCTATGCTATGAACGTTTATTTTCTTTCTCTCTCTTTCAGATGGTTCACTTACTACTGATGAATGTACACAGGACAGGCTGCAGGCAACATACCTTTTGGTGATTCCTATGACAGTGTGGGACTTAAACCCCTTGCAAAATTTCAGCTTCGGTGTCACCTGTTTTTGTGTTTGGTCCTACTTTATCTGGAGGTTTGTTTATTTATTTATTCATTTTTATCTACACATCTTTTGTTCAGCTCCTTTGAAACCAGAAACTCGTGCCGTAATCTCTGTTTTCGTGTATGTTTTATCATTCCTGCCATCACCACATGGATTATCAGCGTGATCTCATGTATATTAAGAGAAAAACGGCTATCAATATATTTCTATTTCTTCAAAATCTCTTCGTTTTCCTGTTATTCTCGCTTAGTGTTGATGATATAAACCTAAAATGTCCTATTATTCGTCACTAATGTAATTGTTCATTAAAAAAAAAAATCTTGTTAATTTAAGTTCTTATCATTGTTCGTAAAATATGGAGCCTTGTCATTATTAGTAAAAATAAGTTGTTCATCAAAAAAAGTCTATTACTAGTTAATTTCCAGCTGATGATCCTGCCTGAAGAAAGCGATAGCTTAATGTAAACTATAAATCTTATTGAGCATCAAAACCTTAATTCAAAGTTTATAACACTGCATAATGGAATTCATTACCTACACGAAATTTTTATTAATTTATTGGCCACAAAAATATACTCATCTGCTCCAACTGGATTACTTCCCTTTAAGCTGCAAAACCTACCTGAAGTACAAGAATTTCTGTAGCAAATTATGAATCTATAGAGATTGTTTCCATCACTGATTTAAAATGAAGTCAAGTATCCATATGATCATTGCTCCACCGAATAACGCACAATTATTCACGAGAATCATTTGATGCAAGTCATCGAAAGAGTTGGCTAAATATGGAAATTACCATAATTACGAGCCACAAATTCCCAGCACACACAAGAAAATTGAAGCTCCATTCTTTAACCAAATTCCACAATCATCACTGTAAAAATCTGGTAATGGTAGCAAAATTGACAGCCATGATCAAGAGCACAGCAGTGATACAGAGCCAACTTAATTACAGTGCGATGCCTTTTTACCCTTTCATTCAAAAGCAAACATTACAAGGCATCGTCCACTGACCTGCATAACAATCATTATATGGTATGATACATCACCAGCAAATCTCTTCATCGTTATGAATAAGCAACATATATCGTATTACTCTCACAATTTCATCAAATTACTGAAAGATCAAACCAGAAGATCAATAATTCCTGCCTCATCGGTATTTATTCAGACAAAAGATAAAGACTAGTCTTTTAGCAAAAAGACCACACAGCCACATCAACCTGTGGCACATCTTTGATGAAATTTCTCAGCTTGGTTCCACCCATGGAAGCAAATATATGGAAAGAGCATCTCCTGCAAATTCGAAATACATGACACATTTGATGTCTAATGTCAAATAAATTGGAAACTACGTAGAGTCCGAAAGCCACATCTTTTACCAAAGTTTTGCTCATTGCTAGTGCAAACCTGTCAGAGTTCCAGAGCTTTATACCTTTAGTCTTAAAATAAATCCGAAGCTTGAATTAGATAATTATTAAAAATGGAAAAGAACAGAAAGGGGCAAAATAACATCACTGGAGGAAGCATGAGAGAGACGAAAATAATAGATTGCACGAGGATGAGATGTTGGCACTTGTTCAATATATTGACGGTACAGAATGGGAAGGGGTAGGAAATGAAATTTTTTTCTAGACCTGGTATGCTTGTAAAGTTATGAAGCAAATCAGGAATCTGCATGTAGAACTCCTTTGCGAGTGTTCATATGGTATTCCTGAAAGAAGAGCCCTTTATTTCCAAATGACCAGATAGAACAAATATATCTAGAGCCCGTTTGGTACCGATTAAAATCCAATTAAAATTAAAAATATAGTCATTATTGGGTCTCACTCGCTACCAAATGGGCTCCTAATTCCATTTCATTCAACCCTTTTTCATATGATTTTAGTGGTACCGATTAAAATCTAATTAAAATTAAAAATTTAGTCGTTATTGGGTTTCACTCGTTTAATAAAAGTCAACAATAACAGTTAATTTTTCAATTTTAATCCGATTTTAATCTCTCCCAAACAGGCTCCTAAAAAGAAAGGACTTCTACGAATATAACTTCCATGAATAGGTTGCCATGGAAGGAATATTCATGCCTTCCACCATAATCATTTACACAATGAAGCATCAAATAATGGCTTTCAAAATATCAAGATTTCAAGGAATCTGATAACATTAATCGATACATTTCTTCAAACGAAGCTTATTCTAGTCACAAAAGGATATAAAGCTATGATGGCCAACGCAAGCAAAATATCCAGAAACATTGTCTGACAGCTGTATATGCACAAATCTTAAACAGTAGCAGCTACGATCAACCAAGGTGGTTACAATTCCTCTTGAGAAGGATATGTAAACAGATCTTCCACAAGAGGAATAGTGAAATTCATTTTTAACAGCACTACAAACACCTCTATAGGCAAGGCATTGCCAGATTTTGTTGAATGCAATGGAAGGTCCACACTTATCAACCGTGTACTCATAACAACCTCGTAACTGTTTCACAGAAGCTGATAACTATAACTACTCCAAGTTCAAAGACATCGTATCAAGTCCACAACATACCATACTACTACGTACTTAAGCTGGTTCTACCTGCAAACAGAAAATAGGTACCTAAGCAGCAGAACATTGTCCATTAACATGTAGTGCATAATACATTGGAATAGTGAAGAAGAGAAGACAAGAACAATAGTGGTCATGGGATGAAGGAACAGGAAGGTGCAATTATTGAGAGAGAGAGAAGGGAAGGTGGAGTACCACATGAATCATTTGGCAGAAGAAATGCGCCGCAGAGAAGAAATCCAACTACTTGAAGGACCAGCATCATCATGCTTTCCGTGATTAACACTTGTGATTTCAGAAGATTCTATAGGTTTTGATGCATTCCCTTTTGACATGCCAGCAGGAGAGAATGAAGTAGATTGCATGTGTGCATTGTTCATTGTCTGCAAAAACAAGTACATTTAAGCATCCAATTGAACTGAAAGAAACCACAAAGAAATGATTTCTCCTAACAACAAATTAATAATATAATGTAGATAACATAATTCAGACTGCCTTCAACAGGGGCACTGTTTATCTTACAAGTAAAGAAGTGTAACAAAATGCACAGAATTTTTTTTTCTTCACTTTCTCATTATAATCAAAACAAGATTCCATACATTTCTATCAAGATGATTCCCAGGAGCCACATTTCGATTTGATGGTGATTTAAATTTCATGCTGAAACCAGCAGTAGCATCATTCTTTAATTTCATATGTTCAGTCAACTCAGCCGAGTAAGAAGCATTATTGCCTGCAGACATCACATCAAGTAGATGATAAGTGACACAAGTAGTTTCTTTCAGATGTATAACAGAAAAAATGATCTAGATTTCTGACTAGTGCATATACTTTTCTTCATATTTTATCTAATGTTTATTATCCAATTCTAACCTTTCTTGTAGTATGCTNTCCTGAATGCACAAGATATACTTTCTGTTAGCGTCACTTGTGTGGTTAAGTGAAGCTCACTAAAAAATACAGACCATGAGATTTTTCCACATCCACTGGAACTGCAGGACTTCTCTCTCCAGGAATAGGCTGCAAAATATTTACATTTTAAAGTTGTAAGAAAGATAGCTACAAATGCGCCAGTTTAATAAAAACTGAAGAGAATTACAGTTTAAGTTCTACAAGTGCAAGTTCATGCAATGAACATTAACCGACTAAAGAAAGTCCCAGCAAGAAGCATTAGCTCTAATAGAATAATAACACGTCGAGCTTAACAAAATCATGGTATAGACGAGAAAAAAAAAACCCCAAAAACTAAAGCATAGACAACAAGAAAAATTAGATGATACCCGTTGCTGTGTTTTACTTGTTTGTGCCTGTTGGTACTTCAGGATGGTCCAATCAAATATGTAATCAAGTTCACATCCTGCAAGTTACAGAAAATTATTAGATTAATACTTCAAGACGGTAGTGCAAACTGTGACAATTCACCCAACTTATTAGCATAACTTTAGGTTGCCAATAAATGCTAAAAGCATCATCATTCATTAACATGGAAAAGTAGGCGGCAGAAGCAACAAAACATGTCAAAGTCACAGTGCCTCATGCTTGAACTGAAGTTTTATAAAATGCATAGCCAGGATAACAAGACATAGGACATACCTTCACGAGTGAACAGTTCGCGGAAGAGGCGTTTCAAGAATCCATAATCAGGGCGTTGATCAAATGTCAACGAATGGCAGTAATGAAAGTATGAGGCAAATTCCACGGGATGGAACTTGCATAACACCTTACAAAGAAAAATAAAGTACATAAAAAAAGGTCTATAAGAGAATCAGATAATAGTAAAGACAAAATTGATACATGTACCTACCTCAATAGGAGTTGATAATTTTTTCTCACAAATCTTGTCATACTTTTGCTTTTTTGTAGCAGCTTTCAAACCCTGCCATGGAAGGCTACATACAGACTAGTGATTGGTTAAAAGAAACCAATGTATAACAACATTTTGCTAAAAGAAAATTAGAATAGAACATAATAAATGTGGAAGAATTGGCACACCTTCCTCTCAAGAAATACAAAAGAACGTATCCAAGGGATTCAAGGTCATCACGCCTGCTTTGTTCTACAAACAAAGAAAATGTGATCCACATATCATGTGATAACCTATAATTTATCTACCTCTTCTCCTGGTCGATTAAAAAAAGAAGAAGGGATAGGAGTACTATCATAAAAGAAAGACCAGAAAAAAAGCCTGTCAACTCACCAATTCCAAGATGAGTATTACAACTTGCATAGCGTGCAGTCCCTGTTAAATTTTTGTTCTCCCTGCAGGATAAAAAATAAAGCAATGTATACTGATCTTTATATCTTTGTTGTTGAAAATGATCTCATATACTATAAACCAAATCACATCATCATTTAAGTAGTATAGTTATTAAAAAGAGTCACATCTTAGTTTTTTCCCAAAATAAGTGTGAAAAGAAAATGATTCCTAACCAAATAAGATAAGGTTCAGAACACTTTTGTATCTGCAAAACAAAATTTTGATTGATCAAATTGGTAAAAAGAAAAAGGAAATCAGATAAGGAGAAGTTATTCATATTCCAAAATGCCTCGGTAGCACATCCAGAGAGAAAGTGCACCTGTAAGGGATGTGCCGGTTTGTTGTGGAGTCTCGATATCTTTTAGCTAGACCAAAATCAATAATGTAAACCTAAAGAGAGTGATATTAGAATGAGAATTATGGCCAACAAAGAGTGAGGATACAAAATAATAATAACAATAATTACTGGAGAAAAGAATTGGAACAAAATAGATTAGGAGCTCATTCCAAACAAACAATAAAGAACAATGTGCTGTAGTTATGATCACCTGATTTGCTTTTCGGCCAAGACCCATAAGAAAATTATCAGGCTTAATATCCCGATGCAAAAATCCTTTAGAATGCACATATTCAATCCTTGTTATCTGTATAAACAAATCCTAGGTTTAAAATTATGTATAGACCCATGAAAAAGCAACTTGGAGCGCAGAACTAAAACAAAAGTTTATGACAAACAGGAAACAGAAAAATATAGTCCAAGATTTCAGGAGCATGTGTTTTCTGAACTAATTCTCACCATTTGATCGGCCAACATTAAGACGGTCTTCAACGAGAACTTTCTACCACAGTACACAAATAGGTCCTCAAGGCTTGGCCCCAACAAATCAAGGATAAGAACATTGTCATCCCCATCGACACCAGACCATTTTGTACCAGGTATACCAACTACAACAAATGAATGAATAAATTAAGGAAAACAATCAAAGACATAATAATTAAAAAGGCCAAAAAAAAAAAAACAATTCAACTAACTAAAATTTCCAATATCATTTTCCATGGTCAGGTTATTTGTGAGATATAATCGATCCTATAATTTCATCCAAATTAAAGCTTGTGCATATGTAGCTAAAATATATCAGAAAATACAATTTTTCTAATCTTTTATCATAATATTACAATGTAATTTTAACTATCTATCAACTGATTATGCCAAGAGTATTGCAACTACAGAACGTTCCTATCATAATGCGAGAAACATATTAACCTTTTGAGCTTGATCATAAAATTGTGTGGTAGTAGTGTTCCACACTGTTCAAGTCTCAAATTTTTACTTTTTACTTTTTATTTTTGAACACCGTAAAAAAGTGTTGTACAATTTTAAGAGTGCTTGAGAAATGTTGAAGTCTGACTTGTGCTTTACAAACATCAATACGTCTTCTTCGATGATATGTATTAAATGCATTCAACGTAGTTATCTATACTATATCATATGAAGACAGAGTGACATGATGGTTGTAGCATATATTTGTGCTCATTCAATCATGTTAATGGGGATACTCATTCATATATAAAATATAAGACTTGTGCAGTTCAAATCGCTTGTGGTTTTCTACAACTACGTACTTCCTCCTTGAAGAATATTGTATAACTTGGCCTCATAAAAAAGTTGTGGATGCTTTGTTTTATTATTTTCCTGCAAGTGAAGATAAAGAAAATGTCAATTTATCAGCAAACGCTAATAGATTCATATAAATCATTTAAGCAATGCTTGTAGCTTCCATAGAGCAATTTGAGAGCCAAAGGTTCCACCTTGGTTCAAACCATTGTGAAGAAAACAAACATGTCCTAAGGGCTAACATTGGAAACATACTCCTAAACTTTCTAATCATCAACAAAGAGAACCATAAGTAAGTTTCTCTTGCCACATCACCAGTCAAATTTTTTTATCCCGCTCATGCACATTTATTACATATATGCGTCGAAATAACATGCTCAATACATCAAACTATTAGATTCTATATACGAATTTTCACTTAACAAAACAAAAAAAAAATCATGATTGACCACTTAGCTGCATGCAAAAATTATAATTTTTACACAAAACTTACGATCTTGACAGCAACGATCTCAAATGAATCAATATGTGTGGCTGAAAAAAAAAAAAAAATCACATTAAAGGCATACTCAAACAAATAAATTCAGCTCAATTTAACAATAAAACCAAAAATCAACAAATAAATAATACATATATATATAACTGTATTCAAATATACAATTATGATAGCTTACCTAGAAAGATTTCACCGAACGATCCACTACCGATTTTACGGCCCAGCTTGAATTTACCTCCGACGATCCTTTCCATTAGAGCTTCAAATTCAAAATCAAACTTGATCCAATCTCAATTGTCATCTATCAAATCTATAGAAAATCCACACACAGAGAGTGTGCTTCGTGAAAAACGAGAAACGACACAACACAGGTAGGGCTTTGAAGAGTTGTACACCCTGTTCACTGCGTCACTATACAGGACAGCGTGCAAATAAGAGAAGAGGATAGAGCTGCCACGTGGACGATAATGACTGGAGGGTATTTTTGTACTTTGAGGTGTGTTTGAGTTAGGTAGCTGCACGGCTAGGAAAATGAGTTGATGAGGCGAGCCGATTTGATTCGGCTCGATTTCTAGGGTGAGCGCAAGCCGAACATCGATTTAGCAACGAGTCCCACTCGCCAAATTTCTACCGTCTGGTGCACATTTTGAGTCCAAGAATGCATTTTTTTTGTTTGATGTGATGGGAAATATATGGTTGAAAAGGAAGGAAAATTTATTGATGTAATGAAAAATATTATTTTATTGAACAATGTGTAGTTGAAAATGAGTAAAAAATTCAGAATGAAAAAAATAATGTGGCCCAAACAGGGGATTAGAAAAATTTACAATTTCGGTAAAAAAATTAAGGCTATATTTGTTTCAAATTAAAATCAGATTTTAATTTAAGTCAAAATCAACAATTAATATTAATCATATCTTTCATTAGTCTCACAACTTTTCAACCACACATTTCAAAAACTTCTATCACAATCTATTAAAAATTTTATTTTAATCCCCACCAAACACCCACTAAAAAAATATGGAGAACTGCAATTTTGTTAAGTGAGTCCGATTGAGCACGGCTCGACTCGCCCTCATTTAACAACCCTAATTGTACATAGTGCCTAAAGAGAATATAAGTTTAAGCCCATTTTTTCCACTAAATCCTCATAATTTACTATATTTAAATTACTTGAAGTTCAATTTCATATCGTTTATCAAAATTTGTTCACAACAATTTCCGAAAAAATAAAATAAAATTTGTTAAAAACACTTTCGAACATAAATGAATTCAGAACGATATGGGGGTTAAGTGGATGAAATTGTTAGTATAAGTGAGTGCAAAATTAACCCCGCTGCGTATTTTCGATGAATAAATTAAGAATGAAAATAATTTATTTTTTTCAAAAACTACGTTGAAATTTGAAATTTTCTACACTAGTTTGAACATCAATGCTCTTTAATCAACTCTAAGTGTAAAGGACCTTTGTGCAACTCAAGATTAATCATTTTTAAGTTACTCATGTTTCTAATGGAGTGTGTTGTATGCTTATGAATATAAGTGTTGAATGAATGTCCTAATCCATCTCTTAGTAGCTAAATTTTTTACTTTCTTTATCACCTTAGCTTTTGTTTTTGTGTTTTGGTTGTGTGTATATGTCATCATCAGATTAACCAAGGAGATATCATGACATGAAATATGTTCCTAAGATTGTAAAATTAATAATCAAGAGTCAAGACATCGAGGGTATTGACCATGAACACAATCGCACTCATTGATGACATGTCAATATGATTAATTCTATGATTTGAATTTATCATTCTCCCATGATGAGCTCAAATATTTTATCCTGAGCTATCCCTCCTAATATATTTTTAACACCTCAACATATCTTATCTTCTCTGAAAAATGAAAGAAAACAATATATTTTTGACACATTGATGCATTATACTTTGGCGTCTTATAATTTACTAAGAAGAGACAATGTGCATTGATATTAAAAAGGTTATTGTATATTTGGTAAATATTTTTTAAAATTTTGAACGGTGTAGAGACATGAATTATCTACATTTTGTTCTCAATGTCTCAATCTCGATCATTTAAAAAAATCAACTGCACAATTTTACAGCTCAGTTATACGAAATATGAGCTATTAATTGGTAACATCAACTACTTCACTAATAGACTATCTCACAAACGTAACTTATCATTTCAAGATTAATATACACAGTGCATATATGACAGCTAGAAGTATTGAGAGGGTGTTTAGTGGAGATTAAAATTAGATTTTTAGTAGATTGTTATAGATATTTTTGAAATGTGTGGTTGAAAAGTTGTTGGACCTGTGAAAGATGTGGTTAATGTTGATTGTTTGATTTTGACTTTGATTAAAATCAGATTTTAATTCAAACCGGACTGAGGCTGAATATGACACAATATCTTATTACAGATAGGAAAATACAAAATTAACTTTAATGCAGACATACCTACACATGCGCAAGCACGCAAACATTTTATTTGATTATACAATAGGAAAGCTTAAAAATCAATTATTAGTCTCAATACCGCCAGAAAAGAATTTGGATGTGAAATATATATCTTCATTCGGCAGCTCATACTCCAAAGTCCATGTTACCATGTCTATGTTACCTACATGCATAGTTACAAGGGATAATTGCAGCAGTAGTACCAAAATATTTTATTTAGTTGCAGACTTTATCCAAATCTTTAATTTGTATCACCCAATTTCATTTGTGCCATACATGGTACCAAACATTTTCAAAATGTCGCAGTTGAAGTCCAAATGGATAGTTTCTATTAGTTTGACAGTTAATTGACCAAATAATTGATTTTGACAATAATTTTGACAAATTTTAAAAGGTTGAAATGGTAACTTTACATTTTTTTGTAATAAAATAACTAAAATCAAATAATTAAAATTAAAAACCAAAAAATGAACTTCATCTTCTCCATCCACCCCTCACACCCCCACCCCAAAACCATTACCACCACTGCTACAAGTTGGATCATCCATGCTTCTCTTTCTGAAAATGGATGTTGCAGAGAAACATGTCAAGATAATTTACTGCAATCATGACAGTCAATGCTGAAAACCCATAAAAAAAAAATTGGCTTTCAAAATTCATTCCATTGCATCGGTGTGTGCCTGCAGAGAAAGAGGAGCGTGTTCCATTGACAAATGCGTCATTTTCTTTGTAGAAAAGAGAGTTCAGATATTCATTTTCTCAAAACAAATCTTGTTCTATTAACATAATAGGAAAATGGGACAAATTTCTACCATTAAAGTCGAATTTTTCACTCCTTTCTTCAAATTCTTCCCATTTTTCCTCTTCACAGTAAAGGGAATCAAGCAAGGAAGACTGGACATTTTCTTCTTGAGTCTTCATCTTTACGGGTTTTGTTCTTTGCTCATAATACAGTACAGAAAAGTAATGTCAACACCAACCAAGCCCATGGTCACCATTTGTGCAGAAAACTACCTTTAATTTGTAAAATTGATTTCAAAAAGTAGAATTTGTCGCTTGGTTGATGGTAAGTAGATGTGTAGTTATTGATTACGATGGACGAGATGGTAGTGGTGGCGGTGGAGGAGATGACATTGGTGGTGATGGTTTTGAGGTGGGGTGGGGTGGATGAAGAAGATGAAGTTGATTTTTTGGTTTTTAATTTTAATTGTTTAATTTTAGTTATTTTATTATAAAAACGTAAAGTTACTATTTTAATCATTTAAAATTAGTCAAAATTGTTGTCAAGGTCAATTATTTGATCAACTAATGGTCAAACTAACAAATACCATACATTTGGACTTCAGCTGCGATATTTTGAAAATGTTTGGTACCATGGGTGACACAAATAAAATGTTTGGTATTATGGGTGTCACAAATGAAATGTTTGGACAAAGTTTACAACTAAATGAAAGGTTTGATATCGCAGCTGCAATTATCCCTAGTTACAATGAAGTCCTTGTACTCTTCCATCAAATCTCCTTCAAGCGTCTTAAATTTGATTAATTTATTTTCCTCCTCTATAGCTTCAATCAACACTTTTGCTTTCCTCACCTTTCCATGTGCCATTCTCACAAATTAATTTAATCAATTGTAAACTCATAATTGATAGAGCTAAATATAGTTAATTGTTAGGTTTTGTGACAAAAATTCTATGTGATTTTGAAATTTGTTACATGAATGAAACTTGTTTAATCTTGGTTTAGAAGTTTGATTTGATTAAGAATCAAATTTCATGGTATTTTGAGAGTTTGATTGAATTAAGGATTTAGAGATGAAGTGACATACTTTGGAACGGAAAGAGAAAAAAATCAGCAAGCTCGGAGCTCGGAGCTCGGCGCCGGGCAAGGGGGCAGCAGTGCTCGCGCCCTTGGTCCAAACAGAGGACCCGGCGCTGCAGCGCCCCAATAACATGTTTTCCACAATTTTCTCGTTTTTATCCAGATTTTAGGTCTCTTCTCCATCTTGAACTATACCTCATCCACAATTTCAAGATTCGACTTTTATAAATGCTCCATGAGGTATAGGCACTTCATAGGATAAAAAAAGCAATACTCAAGAGAGAATATAACAATTAGATCATTGTTGTATACATTAGAAATAAGAGAGAATTATTTAAATTAGATTGAGAGGATCAAAATCTTGTAAGATAATTGTTTGTTTCTTGTATAATGAATTCCCCTCTTCCACAATTTTCTTGATTATTGTGTGATTCATTACATTTTATATTATCCATATTTTCGTCTTTATTATTTGACCAATTTCTCAACAAGTGATATCAAAACTTTCTTAATATCGGGTTAGTTCATAACAAATAGTATCAGAGCCAATGGTT
>CAIGRF010015280.1:6126-22654 GCA_903798235.1 Fraxinus ornus
GTTCAAAGGGACAACCTAATTGTAAAGACTTAATTGAATCATTTTGGGGGAGGATGTTATCTCATGTCCATTCCTATGATGTAACATTGATGCCCATAAGGATGAAGGATAAGCAATAAGCTTTTAATGATTCTTATGCGTCGAAAATTGAGCAAAGTAATGCGGGTTACTTACAATAAAAAATACCTATACGAGAGAGAAGTTGGGCCTTTTCTACGAAAATTGTGTAGGGCTCAATTCTTAGAAACTCTCGGAGAATTAGGCATATGTTCATAGGCAAAAACGAACATAACAATGAGAACTGAATTGTGTTAGGCTATTTGGAGTATATCATCTTTTACATAGAAGGTAGAACAATTCAAGGACATCATGTCTACTGGCCAGCTAGTAAAGTAAATATATTTTCATAAGGGAAGGTTTAAAGGGTAATACCTACCTATTCTATGCAGGTTTAACCGTTGAACTATATCACCAAGTCTTTATGTTTGCCGTTTCTATATCTTTCAATTTTCATTCATGTGGAGAATTGTTAAAAATAAAAAATAAAATTGAAGGGTTGACTTTGACATAAATTTTGAGTAGGAATCGTTTGTTTATTTTGGAAGATTATGATTGATTTGTGTTCTCCTCCGTGAGAACATCGAAATTATATATTTGCTTGGGAAAAATGATGTTCGGATGAATGAAAAATTGGAGTTCAAAGTGATGAATTGGAAGAGGTTTTGTGTTGAAGGAAAACTAGTTAAAGTTATCCCACATAGAAAAATGGATAAATGCAATGACCACTTTAAATATGATTACACTTTAGAAGGGTGTAATCATGTGTAGTATAGAGGCTCTCCACGTGCACACACAAGGGATGTAAATCACGGACAGAAAAAGCTTTAGAACCTTGAATTTGTGTGCAGGCACGACCTGCGTACACAAATAAATTTAAAAAGGTCCACGCTTTGCCTTTATTTTATTATTTCTCCAAATAAAAAAACATTTCAAATTCTTTTAACTCCTAAAACTCATGTGATTATGTTTGTATTAATGGATAGATTAACAACCAGGTTAGTGGTGGTCAATGGCATAACTCTTTGGCTGTTAATTCTCCATTACAGTCTATTCATTTAGGCACCTTCTCTCTTACAAACACATGAAAAATTTCTCTTATCTACATATAACAAAATTTTATCTCTCGTCTACATCCGCAATTTTCATTTTCTAGTCAAAGTCTTAGTGGTGATACTGTTCAGATACTAAGTCAGTTCATCGGAATAGCATCTATAGTGCTCAGACTCTACTGGTTTTTCGTTGTATCATGGGAAACAGACCCTCGAACTAAACCTCAAGCACCTACGATGAGGGGGTGAATCTATTTTAAGAAAACTATGTTCACACAAGCCTCAATTTCAAAGTTCTTTCAATTTTTATTTCCTGCAATTTATATTACTTGTTCTATTTTATTTTTATTATGATTAATAAAATTATTTAATCTGTAATATCTTGGCTAATATTCGGTTAGTTAGCTGTCCAATCAATATTTGTTTATACGGTATTTTTTCAGTCGGTACATATCCATACGGTTAGTTAGTTGCACTGTCGGTATGTGTTTGTTCATACGGTAAGTTAGTTGCACAGTCGGTATGTGTTCATTTGGTATTTTTGTTCATACGGTAAGTTAGTTTCACATCCGGTATGTGTCAATCTGATATTTGTTAAGCCGGTATTTATTCACTATTATTTTGTAACAATTATAACCAAGTGCTCATCTTTAATGTCCAATTTAGGGATGTAACCCTCTCGAAGTTTTACCACAGTCATCATTCACATTACTTATGGCTTCTCTAAGTTTTTCCACAAATTTAAAACTTTCTTTCTCATAATCTTTATCCGTTATTGTTAATGTAACACCTGTTGGCCCCCAAATATTTCCAAAACAATAATTGTATATTCGTAGATCAAATCTTGGATAGAGGTTGACTATGGGTTCTATTAATGAGTAAATCGTGTTGGTATTGGATTTTTCTTGAGTAGAAACCATGAAATACCTCTATATGAAAGTTGAGAGTGCATCTGAAGTAATTTGCAACATAATTTAACATGAATTTCGGGTTAAGATGCTTACTTGAAATGATGAATTCCAAGACCTTTTGAATGGTTGAATTACCTTGCTTTCCAAAACTTCAAATCTACAATTTTCTTGCACTCCAATGGTCTCAATCCCGATCACAATGGAATGGGATTATTAGCCACAATCTAAGTGCCAATTTTTGCGAGTGTTCATGCCAAAATAGCGGTTCTAGGTGTCTTTCAGTTTTGGTTATATTTTCCATATGACTTTTCACTAAATTATTGTCATTTTTCCCTCTCTTCTAAGTGTAAGATAAAGTTATGGGGATTATGTAAAAACATGTCATTTCATGGTTCATTCAGGGATCGTGTTATGGCATCTGATATCAACTAGGGATATTGAGGTAAACTAAGCTAAAATACAAGTCATCGAGAAACTACCATCGCCGATAATAGTGAAAGGAGTCAGAAGTTTCTTGGGTCACGCTGGATTCTACAGTCGATTCATCAAGGATTTTTCCAAAATCTCGAAGCCTTTGTGTAATTTATTAGAAAAGGGGCTTCATTTTACATTTTTTAGGATAGTTTAACAACATTCAACACACTAAAGCAAAAGTTAGTATTTACTCTTGTTTTGGTTGCTCCAGATTGGACCTATCCATTTGAGCTTATGTGTGATACCAGTAATTAAACAGTGGGGACAGGTTTAAGTCAACACAAAGAAAAGATTTCATATGCCATTCACTACACCAGTAAGACTTTGGATGAGGCTCAGATAAATTATGCCACTACAGAAAATGAGCTTTTGGCAGTGGTGTTTGCCTTTGACAAATTCAGGCCATATTTGATTGGGTCAAAGGTGATTGTCTATACAGATCACACTGTCTTGAAGTATCTGATGAGCAAGAATGATGCAAAGCTGAGACTTATTAGATGAATACTCTTATTGTAAGAGTTCGACTTGGATATTAAAGATAAAGGGGGGAGTGAGAATGTTGTTGCAGATCACTTATCTCGTCTTGAATCACAAGAGTCAGACCCTATAGAGGAAATTAGTGAAGTTTTCCAGGATGAGATGCTGTTTTAGGTCATCAATATGCCATGGTACACAGATTACGTAAATTATTTGGCTCGCTCCATCATTCCATTGGAATACTCGAATCATCAGAAGAAGAAATTCTACAGTGACTAGAAATACTACTTTTGGGATAATCCATTTCTTTATAGAAGGGGTCAAGATCAGATTATACGGCGATGTGTGCCGAAAGTATAGCAGCATCAAGTGTTAGAATCATGCCACTCTACACCATATGAAGGTCATTTTGTAGCAATCAAGACAGCAGTAAAAGTACTACAATTAGGTTTTTATTGGCCTACGTTGTTCAATGATGTACATTATATGGTGAAAATTTGTGATAAGTGCCAAAGGATCGGAAACATTTCCCGAAGGAATGAGATGCCTTTAAACATTATTCTAGAAGTTAAGATATTTGATGTTTGGGGTATCAACTTCATGGGATCGTTCCATTCTTCCTACGGTCAACAATACATATTGGTGATAGTAGATTATGTATCTAAGTGGGTTGAGGTTGTGGCTTTGCCAACCAATGATAGTCGCGTGGTCACTCAATTCTTGAAAAAGAACATATTCACAAGATATGGCACCCTAATGGCGATTATTAGTGATGGTGGAAGCATTTTTGCAATCGTTTATTTAATAAGTACGGAGTGAAACATCATGTCACGACTCCATATCATCCTCAAACCAGTGGCCAAGTGGAAATCTCCAACAGGGAGCTGAAAAAGATTCTCGAGGTGACAATCAATGCATCACGTAAAGATTGGGTAACAAAATTAGACGATGCCCTCGGACATCTAGAACATCATTTAAAACTCCAATTAGCAGTTTCCATATAGGCTGGTATTTAAAAAAGGCTTGTCATGTACCGATTCAGCTCAAGCATAAGGTATATTGGGCAACATACTTGCTAAATTTCAATATGATGGCAGCAAGAGAAAAGAGGGTTCTTCAATTTCATGAGCTCGATGAGTTACGATAAGAATCATATGAGAATGCAAAGATCTATAAGGAAAAAACCAAGAGATGGCATGTTAAGCATATAAGGGAAAAGGAGTTTAAGGTTGGTCAGCAAGTGTTGATGTTCAATTCACGCCTCAAAATCTTTCTAGGAAAGTTAAAGTCTAGGTGGTCAGGTCCATTTACAGTAGTAGACGTGTTTCCACATAGCGCTATGAAGATAGTGTCGCAGGATCAGTAAATGAGGTTCAAAGTAAATGGACAACGGTTGAAAGTTTATTGGAGAGGTGACTACTCTAGTGAGAAAGACAATCGTGCCACTTAACAATGTAGACTAGCCTAAGCAACAAAGTCAAGCTATAGACTATAAACAAATGTTTATTAGGAAGTAACCCAATTCTCTTCCCTTTTATTTATTCAACTTTGATGCATTAGACTAGATTTTTTTTCCTTGGTGTGTTAATGTAGAGTCAGCATCATTCATCCGTTACATTGGTCACAATAGTCTTGCATGTGTTCACATAAGTTTTGAACGTGTGTTGCATGGGTTTGGCAATGTTACCATCATACTTAGAGGAGTGGGAATGAGAAGAAAAAAAATTTGAAATTAGGTACGACTGGTGGACTAGGGCCTGCACCATCGCCTACAGGCGATGCACGTGCCTCTGGGAAAATTGGCTCGCTTGGGTGAGGGGCGTGCACCATCCCCATTCTTTCTTTTTTCTTTCATTTTTCCCTTTATACACAAAATTTCCCCCTCGCTCGTGCAATTTCTCCATTGATTCCGGTTTGGTTTTCATACTTAGGTGCCATCATCCATCAAGATACCATCTTTAATCACTTAACATCATTCATTTTCAAGATTTCAAAGGTAAAATAGCTATATCTCTACCTCACTTCTATTGGAATCTTTCTTGCAATTCTTTCAAATTGTACTGTACATTATATGGTTATGGGGGTTGGGTTTAGGTAGTGCTGGTGTTTCATAATACTCTTGTGGTAGTTGGGACGTTTACACCATTCATGTATGTTTTTGATTGTATTTCTTAGATATGCATACCAAGTGTTTGTTAAAATGCACATGTGAAGTGTATGGCTACATTTTTGCACCACACTCATTCATCACACTCTTGGTTCCTAGATGATTACTCTCACATGTTTACGCACCTATATGGAACGTCTCTTGTCCACAATTGGTTAATCCGCATTTTATTTTTTTTCTTTGCATTCCGCATATTCAACCTCTCGTTCCTTCTATTCAATGCATTCTAATGTTTTTTTATTGGTCATTTTTCTCTCACATTTGGACTGATTGTTTCCTTCACCTTGTGATAGGATGTCGTCGAAATGACAACGTGCGGCCTCTACATCTAAAGGAAAAGAAAAGGCTGGCACGTCTAGCACTACGACACGTACACATGTCGATGATGGTGGGATGAAGTGTTTCCTTGGTGCTGATCACAAGAGTTTTTTTGAATGGGTACTACAAAGGAGAAAAATATGGCCAAAGAGGTAAGTTGTTCTGAGCAATTTTAAGGGTTATGAGATATCTACTCTTATCAGCAGAGCACGGTGGGTGGGAGTAACAGAGAAACCATATCGGATGTATCCAACTTTGGTTCAGGAGCTTTATAACTTTAATAGATAGATCGATGATCCATAATCTGACTATGAGCACTATACCTGGATTCAAGATAAGTGGGTGATGTTCACCCCTAAGGTGGTTGATGAGTATTATGGTCGGACTCGAGATAACATCGTCCCGATACCTCTGGAGCAAGATATGGCCCTAGTCGTTCAAAAGCTCTACAGAGGACAAGGGAAAGTAGGAAAAGAGTTTGAATATAACCAATTTACTCGCTCATTGACAGTGATAATGAAGTTTATCTGCCATAACATTGAGCCTACCTCATATATGTCTGGTTTCAAGATTGATTTGGAAACATTAATCTACAATCAAATTGTTGAATTTGGTTTGGCACCACAGGCACGTCAGAAGTTTATTTTTTCTAGCCTTGTTGATAGATATGCTTATCCTCGGGAGTATAACTCCTTCCCGCAGTGTAGCTGGCTCCATCCAATGTAATTATTAATAGTACATTCGCTGAAAATCCATGGCAGCATATCATTGCTAGTAGGTAGCACCATCAGCAGCAGCAACAGAGGGACGTGCAGTTCCCACAGCCCCGACCTTATCGCCAACATCCCACTCTTGCGACAGTTGTTGGCCGGACAACTGGAACCATCCAGGGTATGTTACAAATAGAATAGATGCTTGAGTCCTTGGATTTGAGAGTTGGCCACATGGAGACCCACACCACTACTATACATGGCCATATGATGTTGGTACGGAAGGATGCATCTAGTACGAGCATGAGGGTCGACTTATTTTCTGAGAGAATGGATCAATATGTCGAACGGATTGATGAGCTTGGTATCCGGGTTGATCGATCCTAAGACATGATAAGGGGCATGCATGGATGAATTAATGAGAGTTATGCTATGGTAAACAACATCCAGAACGAGTAGGTCCAACAGTTTGTTCTGTTACGAGAGATTCTTACACGCATGCCTCCGCCCCATCCTCCGTCTTCTCCAACTCCATCCGATTTTGATGATTATATACATTTTCCACCACCACCGTCTTCAGATTGATCAGGAGAGTACCCGTCTTTCCTCTTTGCCCTACTATTTGCTTTTCCTTATTCTATTTTTGTACATTGAGGGCAATACACATGTTAAGTTTGGGGGTGGTTGAATCTGTTATATGATCATTGACTGTTGTGTATAGGTTATGTGATTTTCGTGTATTTCTCGATAAAAAAAGTTTTAAATTTTTTTAGTCTTCATGTGTGTTTGTGTGGGAAGAATAATCTTGCCGTTGATGATGTATATATTGGAGTTATTGTTTGACTCAAAATGGTGGAGTTATTACATGTTGAATTGGTTGATACTTATTGATGTGAAACTTGATATTAATTGCGAACTATACTCACATTTCGCATTTTGAGTTAATGAATTGGTTTATACTCGGAGAGAAGTTGATATAGTTGATTCAACCCTGAAAGAAAAATCATGATCATATACTTTCCTACAACATTTATAGAATAGTTTGGAGACGGTTAAACTAGTTTATGGAGATATTAAGATGAATAAGGGTTCCATGAGTGAAATTATTGTGTGGATTTACCATCAAGATGATAGTCGGCGAAAATCCTAACTCAGAGGTCGATTTTCGAGAATAAACAATTAGTAAGGGGCATTGCACTAATCTCGACAAATAAAAAGATGAAACGGCTTAATGGATAAACTTCTCTTCGAAGCCTTTTTGACTCGAGAATCAAGCCTGCAAAGGTCTTTAAAACTTGGTGCTCTATGATTATCTGATTTGGGAGTCATCGACTAAAAGCTCGCTACAAGGGTCACTTAGTTGCTTAATGGAGAGAAGTCATTAAAAAAGATTAAGCCCCAAACACTTATTTTAGAAAATTAGACTTTTGACAGAAGATTATTAGCTTAGTTCATTCTTGGAGGTCGTAGCAAAAAAATATCAGAGAACTCTTATTCATTGAAATGTTAACTTGTACCGGTCAAACCTATCTGAACTAGAGAAGGCGAAGATTGGGAATTAGCTACACTTCAACTTAGGAGTGTACATCGGGAAAAGAGAGTGAAAACTATAAGTTTGGAGGTGTGTATCTCTCGAATGGAGTAAGGAAATATTAGACTATTGGGGATTGGAGCCTGAATCAATCAAGAGCTTGATTTGTGGCATGATTATACACACACACGTCGAGTTTTGCATGAAACAGGTGGAAATTGATTTGAATTATGTGATGTTGAAGCTAGTTTTTGTATTAACACAAATCCCAGTCCTGAGACATGATAGAGTATCCTACCCATTTATTGAGTAAAGCCACATTTTTGTTTGAGGACAAACAAATGCTCAAGTTTGGAGGGGTTTGATAAGTATATTTCATACACTTATTTAGATCACAAAGACATGGATATTTGTTGATAATTGGATTGAATTATGGACGATTTTTTATTGCATGTTTTAGGTTTACATCGATGAATATAATGAAATTAGAGAAAAAGGAGCAAGAAATGGAGTCAACCAAAGCCAAAAAGAAAAAAATGAGGATTAAAATGCAAGTAATCAAAGGTCAGCTTGGAGCGGGAAACGAAAAGTCAAGAATGCAAGGACCTAATTGAACAAGAAGATAAGAAAAGGGATTGGATAAAATTGAAGAAGAAAAAGAAGAGCTCTGGGAAGTTTAGGGGCCAAAATACAATTTGACCCCAAAAACCCAAGGTGTGCACCCTCGCTAGCAAGCAAGGCACACACTCTAGACCATGGTATCCTTGCCTGGGGCTGCCCAAACTCCCATGGCGTACGCCCTAGGTTGTACTTTGCACGCGTCTCAAGGCTAAATGGGAAACAAATCACTTTCCTTCTTTTGTTTTGGTAATAATTGAGGGCAATCTTTTGGACATATTAAAAAGAAAATTTTTGGGATTTTTGGGGGAGAGCCGTATTTTTGAGGAAAAGAGAGAGAATTTATATTTAAGAATGAAGAATTCATCATTTTGGGTCCGGATTTGAAAGCTTGAAGTGAAGATTTCCAGACTCTCGTCATGTTTCTATGATTTGGATGATGACTTCCATTTATTTTCTATGTAATTCTTACATAAACATGCTAGGCTAAATTCAATTGTATTGGATGGATGACCAAACTTTTTGATTTTTAGTTTAATTCTTGCGTTGTGATTCCATAAACATGCATAATCATATTGTTTTAATGCTTGCGCACCATTAGGGCATAAGTTGCTTATTTGTAGTGTTGGAAAACTCATGATAGGTAGAACACTGTTTATAGAACACGTGAAAAATAAATATTAGGAATTATATTTATGAAGTGTGCGATCGTGTGTGATAATCCTAAACTTCAATGCATGTTTGTCATATGAATGCGGACTAGGAATATGATCATCTTGTGATAAACATAGGATTATCATATCTTGGAAAAGAATAGTAAATAAAAGTAGAATTATCGATTGTCACAACTGCATGGATGGAGTTAACTATCACAAGTTGAGGAGTCAAATTAAGAATTGATTATTGGAGTCAGAAATCCAATACATTCGTCACCTTTAATCTAAACCAATGTTCATTGCTTTCGTAGTTATAAAACATAGTTAAACATAAACCGAATATATTTTGTTATAATCACGAATTTAACTATCTTGATTACACTAGAATTAAACTTTATTCCATGTGGGAGGATAACTATATCATCACAATTATTACTTGTACAACGAACCCGTACACTTGTAGGATTGTAACGAAGCAAGAGGTTTCTCCTAAATGCTTATAGTCTTTCATTTGTCTAGAAGAGTGTTTTTCCTATTATAAGAGAGAGTTTATTGTTATTTTTCTCTCCTTATAATAAAGAGAAGTTGTTGTTATCCTTTTGCTATAATAAAATCCTTCTACAATTTGCCCGTGATTTTTGTTCATCAAATTTTCCCTATTTTTCTCGTTTTTACTTTGTTGCATTTTTGTAATTCCTACTACAACTTCCTAATGGTGGTATCAAAGCCTTGAGTTTATTATTGGTTTTCAAGCTACAGTTAGAACTAATTAGTGGGAAAGAAGCATTTATAACAATGGCGGTGAAATTTAAATAGAGAAATTTAACGGGAATAATTTCTCGTTGTTAAAAATAAAGGTGAAAGCAACCTTAACAAAAAAAGATTTCTTTCAGGCAATCGTAGAAAGATCGGCATAGATTACCGACAATAGTAAATGGAAGAAAATAAATGATAGTGCTATCGTCAATCTACACCTAGGTCTAGCTCATGAAATCTTGTCAAGTGTAAAAGAGTAAAAGACCACAATAGAAATTTGGGACACTTTAACAAAGTTGTATGAGGTTAAGTCACTACATAAAAAAATCTTCTTAAAGAAAAGACTTTACACTCTTCGCATGCCAAAATCAGCTTTGGTGGATCACGTCAAGAAGTAAGAAGAATCTTAATGAATTGTAGCAAGAAATGGCACCTTAAGAAATATTGTTGGAGCAAACAAAAGACTATAGATAAGAATGAAAAATACCCTTAGAGTAATGTTGCCAGTACCTCAGATGATGGTTAAATACTATACAACGAAGCATTAATAAAAGGCAGATTTCGCTTTGATGATGCTAGCTTATGAACTCAGGAGCCACCTAGCACATGACTTCTCGAATAGAATGGTTTCATCGATATAAACCAATCTCAGGAGGATCTACATTAATGATGATAATCATGTTGTAGAGATTATCGGTATCAGCATTGTCAAATCGAAAATGTATAATGATACAATTCACACCATCTAGGAAGTACAACATATAAATGGCGTAAAGAAAAATCTATTACCCTTGAGACAATTGGATGACAATGGGTGTAAAACCCATGTTGAAGATGTGATCATATAGATAGTGAAAGGTGTGCATGCTGCGATGAAAATGGAAAAATATCTTCAAATTTATAAATGCTTAAAGGAGAGATACTACAAGAGATTGAAGTATATGTTGCATTGACATGTTTAGTAGAAGAATTAAAGATAATGTTGAACCTCAAACTTGACCACATGTCGAAACGAGGTTTGAGCTTCTCTCATAACAAAAGCTTCTTCCAAACCTTAGAAAAACAATTTTATTACCCTTTGTCAGCATTGTGTTACCATTAAGAAGACATATTAAAGTTCAACAGTTCCACTGATAAAAGAAAATATATCTTAGAGTTGATTTATTCTTATGTTTGGCAAGTACCAGTTTCATCCCTATGAGGCGCAAGATACTTTGAGTCTTTTATTGATGATTACACCAGGCGATGTTGAGTGTATCCAATCAAAATAAAAATAGATCTCTTTTCAGTTTTCAAAGTCTTTAAAGTGCGAGTCGAACATGAATATAGAAAGAAGATCAACTACGTAAGGTCTATATAATGGAGAAGAATACAAAAGTAATGAGTTTGATGAATTTTGTAAGCATGGAGTTATCGAATGATAGTTCACAGTTTCATACACTCCGTAACAAAATGGAGTGGCAAAGCGAAAGAACTGAACATTGTTGGAAACAACAAGAACAATGTTGAAAACAATAAGACTTGCCGTCATATAGAAACAATCATAGTCACCGATGTATGAATTAGGCTGGAGAAACTAATTGAGATGTGGACCGGTAAACTTACTAATTATTTATCCCTTCATATACTTAGATGTTTTGCATATATGATGTACAATTCTTAAGAAATGTCAAGACTAAATCCAAAATCTAGAAAATACATTTTCTTAGGATATGCCGATAGAGTCAAGGGGTACCGCTTGTGGAACCCCACTACCCACAAGGTAAAAATTGTAGAGATGTAATATTTGTAGAAGATAAGGTAGAAGAAAAGGAATATGATATTACTTTAAAAGAGAAATCAGAGACTATTACATTTCAAGTTGATATACAAGAATAAGAAGTTCTGAATTCTTCTAAAGCACTACGAAAAACAAGAACAAGCTTAGTCTATGCTCCAGAAGCTCGACAATGAACACAGAAGATGAGAGAACTGGTTTGACACAAACTAGTGTCGAGTACAATATGGGGGAGTAATGCTCCATATTGTTTACTAACAGAGGACAGAAAGCCATCAACTTTCCATAAGACAAGAAAGCTATCGGCAATAAATAGGTCTATAAGATTAAGTGAGATGGTAATGACCAAGTGGAACGGTGTCTTGTAAGATTGATGGTGAAGGGATATACTCAGAAAAAATATTGACTTTTTTTTCTTGAATTTACAACAGTTCGAGTAGTCTTGACAATGTGTGCTACATTCAACTTGCACTTAAAGCAGTTGGATGTGAAAACTACATTTCTTCATAGAGAACTTGAAAAAGAGATTTATATCCTCCAACCAAAAGAATTCAAGGGAAAGGGAAAATAAAAAGTTGGTTTGTAGGTTGAACAAATCTCTATACGGTCTCAAACAAGAATCGAGATATTGATATAAGAGATTTGATTCCTTCATCATGAGCCTTAGAAACAACAGACTCAGTTCAGATCTTGTGCTTACTACAGAGATTTAGTGATAGTAATTTCACTACTTAGTTGTTATATATTAACGAGATGTTGGTAGCAGGCCCCACAAAGATTGTATAAGAGATTTGAAGGCACGGTTGGTTACAGAGTTTAAACTGAAGGACTTGGGACTAGAAAACAAGATTCTAGGGATTCAAATTTATAGAGACAAAGTAACAGGGAGATTGGCTTAATTTGAAGAAAATCTTGTAGCGCTTTAATATGCAATATTGTAAGTCAATTTCTACCCGTTTCCCTATTAATTTCAAGTTATCCTCAAGTATGTATCCTAGCAACGAATTAGAGAGGATGAAAATGTCTCGAATATCGTACACATCAGTAGTAGGTAGCTTAATGAACATTGTACCAGCAGTGAGAGTGGTTAGTCGATACATAGAGAATCCTGGTAAAGAGCATTAAATTACTATTAAGAGGATTCTGAGATAAAACGTATAATATGAATCAACATAGCCTATGGCAGTAAATCAACCACTAGATATATGTTTACTCTTATCTTGCTGGAGGAGCTGTAAGTTGGGTTCAAAACTGTAGTATATCATAGCTACTTGTATAATGGAGGCTGAATATCTCATAGCTACACAAGCTAGTAAAGAGGCAATTTGGTTGCAAATATTAATGGAGGAGCTCGGACACAAACAAGAAAATATTGCTCTATTTGTGATAATCAGCGCATTGCACTTACCAAAAAATCTACATTTCACTTAAAGGCAAAACACATTCGAGTTTAATATCACTTTGTAAGTGAGAAGATGGAAGAAGTGTGGGCATAAAGAAAATCCATACCAAAGAAAATCTAGCGAATATATTTTCAAAGACAATTAACAATAACAAGTTTGTATGTTGTGGATCCTCTATTGGCCTAGCACAAACATAAACGGCATAGAAATGGTAAGTGTGGAAAGGATAAAAAGGTTATTACAAAAGTTATTTTAAATGGGAGAAATGTGACGATAAAGCCACTTTTTGGTGTTCATTCTATGTAGCCACAATTTGGTGTGTGTGTGTAGTCGCAATTTGGTTTTCACACTGTGTAACCACAATTTGATGTTTATGCTATGCAATCACACCATGAGACCGCAATTTGATGTTCTCACCATGCAGCCATAATTTGATGCTCACAGTGTGCATCCAAAATTTGATTTTCACACTATGCAATATTCATATTGCTTTTTACTCTTATATATAGGGCATAGAGTCATTTACTTATGGCATCCCACTCTTGAGAGAAAAACAAAGGGAAAGTTAGAAAGTCTGAAATAAGAGAAATAAGAGAGCTTTCTCCTAAATTCTTGTATTTTTTTTTTTATTTTTTTCTCCTATTATAAGATATGGTTTGTTGTTATGGTGTTCTGCTTATAGTAAAGAGAAGTAGTCTTTTTCCTATAATGAAATCCTTCTGTACTTTGCCGGTGGTTTTTGTTCATCAATTTTTACCTATTTTTCTCATTTCTACTGTAGTTTAAATTTTTGTGCTTCCTAACAAGAGCTTCAGTTAAAGAGGTAGGGACCTAGCGTTAACGTTTAGATATTGATCCATATATAGACCTTTTGTAAACACTTCGTATATTTATGCTTATCGTAATTTTGTGTCTTTTTTTTTAATTTACGGTTATTGATATAGTTTCAGGATACTTTGTTTAATTATATCATTTTAGTTCTTGGATTTAATTTATGGTTTATAGAAATTAAAATTTGAAAAGTGTTGCATTTTTTGTATCACAAGTGTACTATATCGTAACAAGCAGTATAGTGGACATTTGAGTCCAGATATCGTTCTCACGAAAATTATACTTTAGGACGTAATCAAATTTTTCTAACTTCTATTTGTCCAAAGCAAGTAAATAATTATGATGGTTGTGATTACTTTTTCTAACCTCATTTAATTAATTGAAATAAAAATATTGTAAACAACAAATAATTGAAGATTCAAATATGTGATGAATATTAGGGCATAACAATTTATCTATTGATCACATTAATTCTTAATTCAAGATTCATAACCTAATGTAATGTTCGATCGAATTTTTCTATTGAATTCAATTTACCCATCTCGAGTTCTCATTGGACCTATTTAGCTAATTAAATTTCATATCTCTATGTGAATCAATTTTAGTTAAACGAAAACTAGTTCTAAGAATTTATATTATGACCGCAATAATTAGTATATGTATCTCTACACATTATACTAATTTACCGAATTTTACTATATGGTCTAAATCTCAAACTCACCTCTTGTTTCGTAAGAGACTCACATAATCATCAAATAAGTGATCAATTAATTCAATGCATTAAACTCATAGTAAAACCAACACATATAATAAAAAATCATAGAAATCTTGAATAAAAAATTAAAGGATCACAAGCCGACTACATTGTTTTCCCTCATATGAATATTAGTTACTCATATTGTAAAAATAAAAATACACAAAAGTGGAACGACGTCATCAAAAAATTGACGAAACGTGAAACTGTTCGTGTCTAGCGTCTTCTTTCTTTTTTTCTCTCTTTCTCTCCTCTTTTCTCTCTGTATTTTTTTCTCTCACTTTCCTTTCTGTTGCCTTTTAATGTATTATTTCTCTCCAAGGTTTCAACTTTGGATTTTGTCATTTTTCGTCACTTTTGCATTCTTTTATCCAATTATTCATTAAACATAGAGTCTTACCTACAAAATACAATGTAACATAAATTAGGGAAAGGTCCAGACGATCTTGATTTCAATCTTTCTAGGAACAACTTAAGTCTAAGGGTGATAGGGGGTGGCTATTCGATGTTGTACCCCGTAGTTAGCAAGCACCGCCTGGAAAAACTGATTGCGAAAGTGAGTTCCACCATCACTTATGATGGCTCTTGGAGATCCATAGCGGTTGAATGGATATTTTAAAGACTATCCATGTACCTGGTTCCTAGCAAGGCAAAGATATCTTTTGAACTTTTAACATGATGGAAAACTAGTTTAAGGCATATGTATAAGGGTGCCAAACGGAAGCTAGACATTGTAATCCACATCCACATGAAAAAAAAAAAGTAGGATTTTAGAATGACTAAGGATTACTTACGTTAAAAAATTTAAAGTATATAGTTGTTACTGTTTTAACTATTGTCTAAGAATTTTCTGAAAACACGAAGTGGTAGGTTGATTAATAACATTGAAATTGGTGGGATTGAAGAACAACAAAACTTCAAAAATTGTTGTTCCAACTACCTACTTCATGAAACTATCACAATTTATGGACTTGGCCATTGTTTGGGAGAAATTAAAATCAATTTTTAGTAGATTTTGATAAAAATTGGTGAAATGTATAGTTAAAAAGTTGTGGATCCCATGAAATGTTTGATTAAAATTAATTGTACTTTGACTTGAAATCTTAATTGGATTTTAATCCAAACCAAATAGGGGCTAATGTAAAACCACCACAAAAAAATAGCATTGAAATAAGGAAAGATATTCCTAACGATTATGTTGTACATCTACAAACAGAATTAAAGAAGATCCATTTTTGTTGTCATAGATGTTATGTAATACCCAGACCAAGAAAGCTTAAAAAAGATTTGATAGATACTACTCATACCAACAAGGTGCACCTTCTTTTTCAAAAGCCCGTCGTTAGAAACTCCACAGTTAAGCGTACTGGCTTGGAGCAATTCCATAATGGGTGACCCACTGAGAAGTTTTCTCAGGGAATGTGCGAGTAAGGACAAAGTATGCTGAAAAAATCCATGTTGATACAGTGAGGACAGTACGTTAAGTGGGACACGGGTCGTTACAAATGGTATCGGAGCTCAATTTCGTTACAAATTGTATCAGAGCTCGATTGCCAGTCAAAAATTGGGAACTAAGTGCTATACGGGACAAAGTGCTACGCCATAGGGCGGGAGTAGTGGTGGCAATTGGGCCGAGCGGCTCGTCGGCTCAGGTGCTCGGCTCGTACTATTCATACACACGAGCCGATCGGACTTGTAAAAAAAGAGCCCGAGCACAAGCCAAGCAAGCGGCTCGTTGCTCGTCCACCAACGAGCCGCTCGTGGGCTCGTTCCAATACGAGTCACGAGTCACACGCCGCTCGGCTCGTGGCTCGTGTAATAATTAAAAAAAAATTTAAATGTTCAGTGACCAGAACGGTCACTGAAATTTTTACTTTTATTTTTTTTCAATTTCACATACATTTTCCTCTATAAATACTCACCATAATCAAACATTTTTTTCCCATCAATATCAATCTCACATTATTTAATATACAATACTCTCTACAATTTACATTTACCATAATTACATTTATCAATTATCAACAATATCATTC
>CAIGRF010015297.1:0-13423 GCA_903798235.1 Fraxinus ornus
TGGAGACAACATACTTGATCCCGTTTATAGGATCAAGTCAATACGTTTTAAGAAGAAATATTTGAATATTAATCTCATCAATCTAATATAAAATCACATCAGTCGAATCAATTAATTATAAGAAATGGGTCAAAATTCATTGAAGTGCATTTAGCAAAATCAAGTCTGTTATTAACTTTATTATGAAGACTACAAAAATGCTATTATTACTTGTTACAACACATCATATTATCCTTCTTCTTCCCTATCCCAAGATACAACGAGTACAGGTACAAGAGGTATAAAGTTAAAATTAAATTGGTATTTTGCTCAAGACATTATTAGTATTTTAGAAATGGAATAAGTAAAACTTTTAGCATACTTTAATTTGGAAGAATAAACGAGTGCCAATATTCAATTATTTCTCGTATAGACGTGATAAAATATCACCTTCAATTAAAATGGTAGCATCAAAGTTTGCTTTTATTAATACAGGTGGCAAACATTTGTTTGATTATAGATCAAGATAAAAAAAGACATACTAGAGAACTTAACAAAGGACAGAAAAACGTAGATTTTGGAATCAAGAAGTGAACAATCTAAAAGATATGAGTTAAAAGATATGAGTTTGTCATAATTTGTAAGTATTTTCAATTTTCTTTAATATTAATCACCTTTTAGAAATTTTTTTACATGCGCATAACTTGTTCGTGTACAATTTTAACTTTACATTAAAAGTAGCTCGTCTCAAGCCCCAAAAATGAGGGTTTCCAAAATCATTTTTTCTTAAAAAAATACCAGAGACTCATGGGTCCGCTCGACTTGGGGCATGAGGCCCACATGCCTTTGGGCCAAACTATGTTGAACAATTGGACACGAGCTGAGCCCTAAAGCTGAGCTAGCTTGGCTACCTTTCATGATTAATGCCACTAGTTGCAATCCCATTGTTTACCTCCAATGTCGGGGAATGTCAGATTGAACATTGATGTTCATCGGGAAAGGTAGTTATGGAGTTGGAGCGGTTCTTTGGGATCTCAAAGGTGCAGATCTTGCTACTGAGTCTCGTACAATGTTGGGAAGACTCTGTGTAGACTATGCTGAAGCTTTGGAACTACTGGAATGACTTTCATTCCCTCATACGTCTGGATTTTCATGTTCATGAAGTTCGGTGCCACTCTCTTAGATTGGTACATAGCCTCGGATCCAACTTCAACATGTCACCAAATGCAGCTTCATTATATGATATTATAGCTCTATTTAAGGAGGTTACTTGTAGAAAGTGTCATTTCATTACGAGACATAGGAATCAGGCAGCCCATGTTTTAGCTTCTCGTGCTACCCTAGATAGGCATTTGCCTTGTTGAACTACATGTATTCTGTCATTTATTCTTCTAATGTTCAAGACAACATGATTCAATAAATTGTTTTTACCTTCAAAAAATTTAAAAAAAATTGAAAAAAGAAAAATATATTAATTATAGGCGATAAGAAAATTTAAAACTAAACATATTTTATTTTCTTTGTAATATCCAGTTGAACTTCCACGTATAAACTCATGTTATTACATACATATAGTAGGCTAACAAGCAGCGACGGACCCAGGATATTGAGTCAGCACGAGTGGCCGCGGATCGTCGACCGTTGTGCAATAAAATATTAAGAGCTCATTTAATGTCCGTTTTTTGCCAAAAATAATGCATTTTGGAATTGTGATTTGATGGAGAATGTGTGGTTTAAAATAAGGAAAAATTTTGAATTTGCATTTAATATTATATTATTGAAAAATTTACGGTTGAAAGAAGAGAGAAAAATATATTTTGAAAAAAAAAAAGAATCAGACAAGGTCTACAATTTAAATATAACAATTATTTTGTTCAAACTGAACATATATAATTTTGTTGTAAAAATTAGCAATATTCACCAAATAAATTGTGGCTAAGTTTTGTATAATTCGAAGGAAGAACACGTGTTCAAATTTTTATAATCACCAAATAATATTGTGGCTAAGCACGATTCCAAATTTTTGTAATTGCATTAAAACCCTAAAATGTAACATATATTATTCTGGCAAATTTGGTATCAAATTCAGCGAGTTCCACAATGGTCAAGCCCTCAATATTCTAAGGGATGGTCATAGGTTCGAATCTCCCCCTTATCCCATTTAATTTTGGTAAAATTGTAGGATTTAAAATATTTCCCAACAAAATGGTGGGAAAAGGGAGTCGAAACGAGGACTTTCCATACAGTCAATGCGGACTCCAACCAGCTGAGCTAAGAGAAATTGGAAATCAAAACAAGTTACCAGGTATATAATTTAAAACCTTTATTCACTTCAAAAGAAAAAAAAAATGTTCTGCGGTAGATACAACACGGGCAGCCCCCAGAGCTCGCCGGGTGATGGGTCCTTCACTGCAAACAAGAATGGTTTTCTCTTCGGCTTGATTAAAATCAGTTAGTATATTCCTACTATAACGTGTTGCGCTTTCTCTACTTCAAAGGAAATCTTTTGTCTCTTTATACACTAAACGAACTATACATGGATGAATTTTTATTTTTTTTATTTTTTTATGGAGACATACTTCTGACTTTCTGTTTATGTTAGAATTAGGTTATGACCCGAATTCTATTTGGAATCCTATTCAAAGTCTTTTTGGTAAATTTTAGTAGAAGTTCAATTTGGAAGTCCAATTGAGAATTTAAATTGTGTTGGACTTGAAGAGGTCAAGATATGGACCAGAGAGAAATTTTCCACACCTTTTCCGCTAGCAACTGCTAACCTACCACTCAAGCGATGCCATAGAAATTCTACGTTGAGAGCTGGCGCTCGAGCGACGCCAACACTAACCACTTGGCACTCGAGATGCAGCTCATCCAGTCAAGGAACTTTTTTTGTGTTTTAACGCTTTTTCAGCTTTCCTTTCCATCTATAACTCTACTTTTAGGGTTTTGAAAATCCCCTATATGTATTTAGCTCTTTATTATATTTTAGACTAATTTAGATACAGTTTTAAAAACAAAATCTTTTTATTCTTTCTCCAAATTTTAGTGAAATCTCAATGATTCTACAAATTATTTTGTCCCGTGATCAATTATTTCATATTGTGTCTATAATCTTGTATTTTCTTCAACAGATTGGTATAAAGCAATCCGATATCATCTTCGTTTTCAACAAACTAGTATCAGAGCCAACGGTTAGGAAATTCTTAGGAGATCGAGGCCCTCTACATTCATACTAGGCGGTCTACTATTATGAAGATGTCTACCACTACACGGCCCTTTACTTGCATGCTAGGTCTTCTACTGCCACAATGCCCTCTACATTCATGTGGCCTATTGACCGCTATGAGGCCCTCTACATTATGAGACCGTCTACTACTACAAAGCCATTTACATTCATATTAAGCCGTCTACCACTACAATAACCTTTACTTGCATGCTAGGTTGTCTATTACTACAAGGCCCTCCCCTTGCATGCCAGGGCGTCCACCACTACGAGGCCATCTACGTCCACGTTAAGCTATCGACAACTATGAGGCCCTCTACAGTCATACTAGACTTTTTACCATTATGACGTTGTCTACTACTATAAGGCCTTCTATTTGCATGCCAGGTCATTTACCACTATGAGATCAATGCAACATTTAACCATAAAAATCATTGAGTTGGTAGGGAACCGTTCAACGGTTATCTTGGACACAACCAATCGTTAAATAGGTGGAGGTCCTCCACTCAGAACGTGGGGATGGTGGGATGTGCTAAGTGGGACATGTGGCACAATAACTACTAAACAATTACATGGCTTCAGACACCTATAAATACTCTTAAGGCGAGACAGCTATGAGTCTTAAAATTCTGGCTATGTGAATACACATTCTACTTTTCTTCCTAAGACTATGTTCCTAAATCCCTTACTAATTCTCACGCCAGAGGTACAACAGGAAAAAAACCCCAACCTCATTTTGTAGGTAACATTTGTTCATCGGAGTAGCAGAAATACGTTGCACCACCTGGAGGGCACGGAGGTTTGTTTTATAACCATTTCATTGGCACCGTTTGTGAGAAGTATTAAACATAAAAACGATGTTATTCAGCTAGCAGCAAGAGACTTGGGAGCTCCTAAGGTCGTGGTTCCGCAAGTTTTACATCCCATGGTAGACTTGGAATGAAAGATGGAGAAAATGATAGCTTGGAAGATAGATGATACATTATCTGAGAGGAAAGATAGACGCAGACAAATGGTTTTGGAAGAAGACCCGCTTGCGCCCGACATCATGTCAATCCCTCTACTGAAAGACTTCAAAGCCTATGATAGAGGCGAGTGATGGAGTCACGGATCTGCTTGACCACTTACGGACCTTCGTTGATTTGATGAGACTCTATATAGCCCAGGACACAGTAATGTGCTGATCTTTTTCCCTAACACTAAGGAGAGAGGCCATAGACTGGGTAGTAACTTTGGTAATCTGAACTATCAAAATATTTGATGACCTCTCTAGGAGTTTAGTGGGTTACTTCTTAAGTAGCAAGAGGAAGAAAAAGAGAGGCATTAGGTTGATGCAGGTTTTATGAGAGAGAGAAGAACCGTTGCAAGAATACTTGGTTAGGTTTAATTGGGCCACACTTGGTATAAAAGACCTTTAAATGTCTGCAATAGTAATCATGTTGATGAATGGGACGTCCCGATGTACCTTATGAGCCCTCTAAATCCAGGCAATTTATATGTCAATGTACGGTCTACGGTCTAGTATAGAGCTTACAAAACCAAAAATTACTTAAAGTCCTAAACCACTAGACCATGCGCTCTACAATTCGACATAATCAAAGGGGCTAGACTGAAGGCAATAAAATCAGCAAATTGGTTATAAGCTCTACAACACTTTACGATTTAGTGGAGAGTCGTCAAACCCCGATTTAGTGGAGAGTCGTCAAACCCAAAAAATTGGTTAAAGCCCTAAATCACTTGATGCGAACCTACATAGCAATTGTATCTACGGAACCAACGACAAATTAGAACAACCCAAGAAAGACAAGAATAAACATTTGAAAAACTCCAACCCAATAAGTTATTGAACCAAGAACCAAGATAATTACTAACAATATCTTGACTCAGGATTATAAAACTTATGAACCTTACTTTGAATTTGTAGAACACCACAAGGATTTAATTGTTGATAAGTTCAAAATTAAACAATGAAGAACGAGAAGAAATCAAATTAGCCTTGCGATAATAATCTCAATAATTGTGTTCCTTTCAATATTAAAAATAATTAGATAATTAAGTTGTCGAATTTGCATATTTACTTCTCAATTAAATTCGTTTGTTATCTTGATTACACTTTATTTTAAATTGCTACTTATATTGTGTCATATCCATACTTGACTTAAGTTATCGAATTTGCATATTTATTTCTCATATTACACTTTGCATTTATATCTTGTGTATTAAATAGTTTTGAGACTAATTATCAAAAAAGTTTCAAAAATCAATTCACCCCCTTCTTTGTTAGTTACTTTTGGGTTATCACAATGAAGACCTTGCCTCGTTAGATACATCACACCAAGTACAAAAAACACTGCACAAAATTCAACGAAAGTTCAATCTCCTTTGTTGATGGATCATTGAAACACTATGAAGAAACCATCGAACACGCTATTGGCTTGTGCACAACCCATGCAATATGGGAAGCACATAAAATGTATATATACAAGATTTACTAGAATGTTAATTCACACTACAACAAGTGATATATCTTTGCAAGAATGAAGATAAATATCATTGACTTCTTCACCAAATCAATGTGCATACTAATTTTCAATTTTTTCATCTATCCAAACTGTGCCTTCAGCCCAACACAGTTTACGAGAGGATGTTAACAACGTCTCACTGTTTGGCAACCAAAAAAAGATGAGGATCAAAAGATTGATAAGGAGACCCAGAAATATTGGAGTGATGAGGTTGATATCCTCACAATATTCAAAAATGAATAGAGAAATTTTGAGTGATGAAGAAGATAAGGGGTTAATCAATGCAAATCAAAAGATAGTTCAACAAGATGAGAAGATCTAACATGATAGAATTAGTTAAGTATTACAGTCCTACAAAATGCAAAGTTGTTAATTTTTTATTTGATTATTATCTTATCTTTGGGTAAAAACTAGCGACAAAAATAGTGGAGAGTTGTTAATCTTGTTTTATTATAAATAAGAATCAATGTGTGGTAGCCCATGGTCATCATTTAATAAAGTTTGTCTTTTATTCACTTTTTGCTTCTTTATCACATTTTCTTCTCCAATAACATTTAAATCATCAATATAAATTGTCATAGTTCCAAATCAATTTTTTTTTTTAATTGAAACACATAGTTAACATAGTATTTCTCAAAGAAAAAACATGTTTTGTTCTCATGAGTAATCATCTATTAATTAATCTCACAAATTTCAAGTTGCGGAGTATATAATAAACACACGTGTGTCCAGAGGTTGCATATTTTAATATTATTACATAGTTAAATGGTTCACGTGGAGGATAAGTAGGCTCACACATATCAGCCTCAATAATTTTCAGAGCATGAAGAAAACTCAATCCCATATTACCTATTTTCCATGAGAACAAGTATCATGTGAGACTTCATTATGTGGAATAATAAATTTATGCTTCTCCTCAAGAATTATAATATTCTTACAAATATTGATGTAAAGTTATGCTTCTTCAAGAGCAACAATAGATTTGTATTAACAAAATTATTTTTCAAGAGTAATAATATGATATTTTTAAAATACAAGATCTTACAAAATTACCCTATTTGGGACCATAATTTAAAGTTTTATTTCATTCAATAAAAGCACGGTATAATATCTTTTTGTTTTTCAAAATTAAAAGCAATAGTATGTTTACAACATAGAGTCATATGTATTATACATCAATTACACCTGAAAATTAAAATTAATTTAAACAAGAAAGAAAACGATTTTTTTAAAATAATAATTAAAGTTCCCACAAACTTAGTATCAGGATGCCATATTTGTTTAAGCGAATAATGAATGTGTTGCATAATATAATATGAACGAAACAAAGAAAATACAATAATTTTAAAAAAAAGAGTAAGATTAAACAATGTATAATCATACAACAACCAATCAAATAGTCAAAATAGTCAACGTCAACATCATATGAGTTATATGTTTTCCTTCAAGGAGAAACACTAATTCATAAATTACATATATGATATATTTTTTGAGGCATGTGCGACTTTGAGAGCACGTTATATTTCACTGTTCCTTTTTTTTTTTAAGAACAATATGTTTATATTCTTATGTAATATTGAAATTATAATGTTATACATTTCTAGAGAGTATAATATTCTTTCATAATAGTATAACATTGTGATTATCTGAGAGCAACAAAAAAATTAAACATTTTAATTAAACAAATAAAATATTTTACGTTGTGAGCAATGATTATAATTAATACATATCAATCAATTAAAGAAAACGTTGCAATTTATCAACTGAAAGTGACGGGTGGATGTATGCACTAGAATTTTTTTTTAATGTAATCATGTAATTTGTGCAATTCTATACTTAACTACCAATTAAAAAGAATATATAATCTTGTGGATAGAAATGGATGTGTTCCAAAATATATATTTTCACATTAGGATGACCGACGAAAATTTTTGCAAGAACTTAACTATTTTTTGTATACAGATTTCTTATGAAGTCACAGCTGTATTTTATCTTAACTGTTGGAATCGAAGAAAAATGAGATGTGAACTTGCTACCCAAATATCACCGTGATCAGGATGCTGAAATATAAATGTTTGATCACAGCTGCACGGATTGTACGAATTTTCTAAACTTTTGATTTGGAATTTTCTTCCTATCTTTTTCGGGTGGACACTTTCATTCTGATAACGTGTTGTAAATTAAATTAAAGGAATAAGAGAACAATAGAATGAGTCAATAGACTTATATATAATTTATTATAACAATAAACCCATATTTATAGAGTTCGAAAAGAGAGTTGCAATATGAATAAAATAGACTTTTCTAGGGCAGATAAGACTTATCCAAGTATCCTAATAAAATTAAATAGACATCATTATTTATCTTATAATTTTATAGCAAGCTGAGAAAAGTGATGTTTTAGTTCACAATATTTTTATATCTTAGAATATTGCTATATGTCATTCTTGACAAATTTAATAAAATAATTTTATGGAGAAACTTGAAAATTTATAACATTTACCTACTTTCGATAGCAATTAATTTATATAGTTAAGTTTAGCGATCATCACCCTCGAACTTATCCATTTTCTCATTAAAGGCTTAGTACATACACTTTTTTTTTTTTAAAAAATTAATAGCATCGGTACTCGAATTTTAGGCCTGTTTATGCTTTTATAACAAGTTAAATCATAAACTAATAGCAATGATACTCCATTCATTTATCTATTTAAGAGCATGTTTGGTACCGATTAAAATTGAAAATATAGTCGTTATTTGGTCTCACACGTCTAATAAAAGTCAACAATAACGATTAGTTTTTCAATTTAATCTCTACCAAACACACTTTGAGAAAGAATTGTGCTCGTTAAATAGACTATTTGTTCTCTTTTTCATTGAAAATAAAGTCGTTATTTGGCCTCACACGTCTAATAATAGTCAACAATAACGACTAGTTTTTCAATTTTAATCTGATTTTAATCTCTACCAAACGGGCTCTAAATTTTGTCATCAACATCCCCACACGTATGAATTTTTCACTAAAGACATAATACACACACTATTTTTATAAGTTAATAGCAACTGTACTCGAATTTTGGACACGATAATGCCTTTTTTAACAAGTTAAATCACATCAAAGTTTAAATTCCTAAAAGAACAAGTTTTTTTTTTTAATTTGAATTTTATCTTTAACAAGTTTACATTTCATGAATGCTAGTGCTGCTAGAATTTTGAAGAAACAGTACAATAATTGAGCCAATTGAATACTCCTGAGTCGCTCAAAAACCGCTTTTTCGGTTGTGGCTTTAATTTCCCCAACAGCTTCCTTAAAATAGTATGAATCCTTTGCATTTAAAATACTTATTTAAGATAATATGGCCACGATATAATTATTAGGTGAAAATGAAATAATTTATTAGGTTAACGGTGCATTGGAACATTTAGTAACAGCTCAGTAACAAATAAAATGACATGACCTAAAAATAGTTCTGCCCATGCAAAAACGGTTTTTAATTCAATTATAAATTCTCGTGCTTGTAAATGTGAACTTTGACTAGTTTATATACCAGAATTTATAAGAGACGGTGAATTATATCAAAATCCTGCAAATATTATTATTATTATTTTACGTAGGAACCCGTAATCGCTACCCATCAGCGGAGCCCCAACCACCCCGAAGGGGTGGAGGCCCTGACCACTGTGAATGCGTACTAGGTAAACCCCGCTCCATGTACAGTAGCTCGCGAACCACACAGCAGGGGTAAACCGCACTAGGCAAGTCCAGTGCAACGGGCTCGATCGATGAAGTGTTGGCAGATGATTCGAATTCATGACTTTCGATTTCCACGTTTACCTGTTCCACCAACTCGACCACCACCGGAGGGATCAAAATCCTGCAAATTGCTTCTATTGTGTGTGGATGTAAGCTACTATCAAAATAATTCTCGATATACTTCTATCATTTGACTAGTGTACATATAGACCCTGTTTGGGCTTCAATAAAAATAGGTTTTGGAAAAAAAAGAAAAGGATTATGTTTTGAAATTGTGATTATCTGACAATAAGTGGTTAAAAAATTGAAAAAAGTTTTAGCTTTACACGTGCTATTATTTTATTGAAAAATGTATAATTGAAAATAAGAAAGAGAAATTTTCTAAAATAGAGTCCAAACAAGGACACGCATAATTTAGGAGATATGATACAATAATTGAGCCAGTTAAATGTTTAAAATTCCTACAATATTGCTTCTATTGTGTATTGAGTGGTTAAATAGGAATCAACGTGGAGTAGGTTTATGTAAGGTCTTTTATCTATTCTTGAGTTCATTTTTTCAATTTTTTCTTCTCTCCATGCCTACATTCTAAACAATATTTCCTGAATATTAAATGATACTGGAAATGGAAGGCAAACAATATGACTGTACAACAATATGCGGAGAAACGAATTTTAAACTTCAGGAAAATTGGTTTTTGTTTTTGTGTGTGGTTGTGGATTGTGTACACAACGTACGAGTCACACTTAAATCTGTTATTCAAAATTAATAGAAATTTCATCATCAAAACCCTCAATTTTTCTCTATTTATAACCCAATCAAGGCATCCACATAGCAACAACTCTCCTTCTTCAACTTACATTCCTTGGGTATGAATCCTTTTCTGCCACAAACAATGCTCAGGCAACATTGTCTGAATCAAAACCCAAAATCATGGCATGCTTTCGCAGCTTACACTCTTCTGGGTTTCTTGCTTATCAGCCAATCATGGCCGTCGATCAGAGCTGAAGAAAACGTGGCTAAATCCCATACGTGGCAAGAATCCTTCAAAGTACTTGGAATAAGCTGGAATTCTGATGGCACATTGAAAAGAGAAATCCAAATCCCTATGGTGGATGCCACCCCTTCTATTACTGACCCGAAAAACCATCCTGTAGCGCTCTCGACCGATGTACAGCTCAGCTATAAGAGTAAAGCCTATGTCCGCCTCTATACACCAGTCAACCCCCCAAAAGACACCAAGCTGCCACTCATTATCTACTTACATGGAGGTGATTTTGTGTTGTTTAGTGCATCGACTGTCATTTTTCATAACTTTTGTAATGATATCGCCTCACAGTTCCCCGCGGTGGTGGTATCTGTCGAGTACCGGCTGGCCCCCGAAAACCGCATCCCAGAAGCTTACGATGATGCCATGAATGCTATCTTTTGGATTAAGAACCAAGCACTAGGTATTGGGGGACGTGATCCATGGATAGACTACGCTGATTTTTCGAGAGTTTTTCTATTGGGCAGTAGTGCTGGCGGGAACATAGTTTACCACACGGCCCTACGTTCACTGGATTTTGATCTTCGACCAATAAAAATCTGTGGAATTCTATTAAGTCAACCTTTCTTTGGTGGAGTTCTTAGGACTCCATCGGAGATTAGACTTATGGAGGATCCTTATGTTCCTTTGTACATGTGTGACGTGTTGTGGACATTGGCATTGCCACTGTACGCTAATCGAGATCACGAATTTTGTAACCCCATATCTGGTGGATCTTACCTCGGAAGGGTTCCACGTCTACCAAGGGTCTTTGTAAAAGCTGACGAAGGTGACCCCTTGGTCGACCGAACAACCCAATTAGTACACTTGTTGATGAGATATAGAGTACCAGTGGTCTATCAATACAATGGAGGTGGTTTTCATGGTATCGAGCTTCAAAACAAGACTGCTGCTCAAAGTTTGTACGACAATATGAAGCGTTTTGTCTACACTGCTAGGGCAACTGACGATGAAGAATCTCATGCTTCTTACTAATGGTTTGTAGCCTCCTGTTTTTTGCAACTTGCTCTTGTAGCTGTGCTGAGTTTCAATAAAATGTATTTGGGGTTTGAAATCTTGAATGAACTATGAATGTTCTGTGTTCAATCTTGATTATATACCTACTTCTTTAGGTATACAAAACACACATGATCGTTTATTGTGAACTACACACATATGACGATTATTATGCAAGCATTCCAATGAGTTTCATTGATTTAGGGTGTGTTTGAGCCATATTATTTTGGAAGAATGTATTCTAGGATAGTAGATTGATGGAGAATGTGTGGTTGAAAAATAAGGAAAAGTTATTGATGTGATGGAAAATATTATTTTATTGAAGAATGTGTGGTAGAAAATGAGTATAAGAATGAAAATGAAAATTTTAATATGTACCAAACATGGGCTTAATTTTTCTGTTTCATATTACTTTTCGTATTCGTATGTCAATATCGTTATACTTATGTTGGAGGTTTCTTCTGCAATCGTTCGGAATATAACTTTATTTTTTATTATTATTGTGAAAACAAACAATACAAAAGACATAGAGGGAAAACAAAGGGAGGCTAAGGTTTCTACATTGATTGATTTTTATTAAAAATACAAAGAAAAGGGAAATTTTAAATAGTCTTACAAGTAAACAAATAGAATGACAAATCTACCCTTAACCTAATCTATTTATTACATTAACAATTATCTACAAATACTCATGTAATGTGATTTGATTTATAAATAATATACACATGGTTTATCATTTTACTCATCGTTCTCATTAGGATTACAGTCGCAAATTTTGATTATGTTAACTTATGGATGCTAGTATAACTACATAATCATCATGTCGTCCTATTTTTACTGTTTAAAATTTGTCATCTAGCAGTTCAAGTACACATTTTTTGATGATAATTGTGATTACTCATCGAAAGTTGTTTATGTATCAAATGTCCATTTCATGAACATCCGATCCAAAATTTAAGATGAGTTGATGAGAACTTGTAGCAACTAGATGCATCTTCAACATGATCCACACATGAAAAAATAAAATTGAAGTTACTTTAACATCCATTAATCATGCTAAATTACCGGGGCCAACTGACCCGTGTGATAGGTTTGGTCTCCCCCAACCTATCACATGGGTAGTTGGTCCCCTATACTTGTACAAGGCATAGTAATTTTTAGGGTTTTGCTATATGTTCATCGGAGTTGACATCCCGATGTATAGTTCTCACCAAATTTTTATTAGATGTGAGCACCCTTCTATTGTGAGGAGGGTGTACATTGAAGTATCAATACCAATATACAAATGGACATCTTGATGTACAAATAACAAAACACATAACTATATCCTTTCATCCATATGCAAATGGACACGTTACAAGAAAGTCGCACCAATATACACACACAGTGTTAGATTGTGATTCCACGTGTTTGACCATATATTATATATATATATTTGAACAAATTTCAGAAAAGTCTTGATGTTTATGATAATTAATAAATTATAGAGAGATATTTTTATATTCAAAAAATACCTCTCTCCCTCGGCATAATTTTGAGGAAATGGCTCCAACTGACCCAAATAAAAGACCATATTTCCAAAATGACCTTTGACCAATAAGTGAAATTTTAAAAAAAGTAAAAACGTTAAAATAATATTTCACAAACCAAAAACTCGAAAATACCCTTCATCTTCCTCACCGACCATTGTACAGTCGAAAACCAAACACCAAAGAGTTATAGCCGAAACCGGAGGTTCCAAAGCGAAGGAGACCACCAACAGACCCATACCGTCGCCGCCGACCACCATATAAGGTAAGTTTTTGCTTTATACAGCCTTCATTTCATCTAAATGTGTAGATTATTGACTTTTTTTTAGTTTATTATTTGAGCATAAATGTGTAGATTAATGGTATATATAT
>CAIGRF010015491.1:19683-31902 GCA_903798235.1 Fraxinus ornus
ATTTAACATCAATATGCTTAATTCTATCATGAAACATAGGATTTTTGTTAAGATGAATAGCACTTTGATTATCAGGTAACAAAATAGTTTGTGCATCAACAAATCCAAGTTCAGATAATAAGCCAGTTAACCACATTCCTTCTTTTATAACATTAGTGACAGATATATATTCAGCTTCAGTAGATGATAATGCAACAATCTTTTGTAATTGAGACTTCCAGCTAATGACAATTCCACATAAGGCAACAAAATAGGATGAAGTTGATTTCATATTATCTCTATCACATCAAAGTCTGAATCAGTTTATCCCTGTAACATAACACTATCTTTATTAGATTTAAACACTAAGCCTAAATCAGCAGTACCATTTAGGTATCTTAATAACCATTTTAAGGCATTCCAGTGATCTTCACCAGGATTACTCATAAATCTGCTTAATATACTAATGATATAAGCAAGATCGGGCCTAGTACAAATCATTAAGTACATAACAGAGCCTATCACATTAGCATAAGGAATCCTGGACATTCTAGCGTATTCTTCTTTAGTTTTGGGACATCATTCAGAAGACAGTTTGAAATGAATTGTAAGAGGTAAAGTTACAAGTTTCCAGTCATACATATTGAATTTCTTGACTACTTTAACCACATAATCATGTTAGTTTAAAAACAGCAAATCCTTTTCTTTATTCCTTACAATTTGCATACATAAGATTTTCTTTGCTGCACCAAGATCTTTCATATCAAACTCAGTTTTCAACTTCAGTTTAATATTTTCAATTTCACCTTTATTACAGCTAGCAAATAGCATATCATCCACATAAAGGACCAAATATAAGGAATTTTTATCTCTATTACCTTTATAGTATAAGCAAGTACATATTGGCTTCTTTTGAAGCCTAATTTTAAAACAAAGGTATCAAATCTTTTGTACCATTGTCTGGGGGCTTGCTTTAACCCATACAATGATTTCTTTAACAAACACGCAATTTTTTCAGGATTACCTTTCTCAAAACCAACAGGTTGTCTCGTGTAAATAATTTCATCTAGGGTTGGACATGGGTCGGTTCGAACCGACCCAAAGTTTTCGAGTATTTAATAATTGAACCGTTGGGTCCAAATATAATTATGGAATCGTTCAAATTCAGTTCCGTTCAGTTCAATTCAGTTCGATTTGGTTCCGTACCATAATTAATTTTTTTTTAACATTTACAGCAATACTACATAAGTACAACTATGACATGTTCATATGTAACTTTTACAAATTAACGTAGCTCAATTTTTTAATACTTATACTGCACTCAGAGATCTAATCAGTAGCTACCGCCGTCAGTGAAATGAAGGAGCTTCAAAATCGATTTGGGAATGATGATGTAGGTTTTAAATTATTAAATGATTTGGATTTATACGGGAGTGTACGTATTGCTTACCAAATGAAATTGTAATGGAAAGGCAAAGTATAAGGCCCAAATGTTGGGCTAAGAAAAATTAATTTGGATGGACTTGGTGTTAGCTGAACTTGGCTGGTTTGTTTAATTAATTTACTAATTTGTTTAGAAAAAATTAAAATAATTTAATTAATTCAATACAAAAAATTTAAAAAATTATTTAGATTCGGTTCTTATTCGATTTTTCGATTCTTGGGCTAGAACCGAGAACCGACCCAAACCCATCGGTTCTCGATTCGGATACTCATTCGGGTATTTAACTTATAAAAAACCACTCGATTCGGTTCGAGAGTTTTGTCCAGCCCTATTTCATCAAGTTCACCATAAAAGAAAGCATCTTTAACATCAATTCGATCAAGTTCCCATTTAAATTGATCAATGAAGGCAAGTAAGCATCTAATAATAGTGTATTTAACTACAGGAGAAAAAATTTCAGTGTAATCAATGCCCTCTTTTTGGGTAAAACCTTTAGGTACGAATCTAGCTTTGTATCTTATGTTATTACATCCACATTCTCCATGCTTAATTTTATAGATCCATTTACAATCTATAATTTTCTGCCCTTTAGACCTTCAACAAGTTCCCAAGTTTTATTTTTCAACAAAGAGAACATTTCTTCTTCCATAGCAGCTTTCCAATTTCCACTTTCTTTACAATTTATGGCATATGGCATCATCATAAGAGTTTGGTTCATTTTCAAATTGTTCTTGATAGGTAAACAAAGAAACAAAATTCTCACTATGAAATCTGGTGGAGGGCCTAATCAGTCTCCTCTCTCTATCCTTTGTAAGTTGATACTCATCAAGGGGTAGAGGTGTAGAATCAGATTGGTCAGAGTGATCAATTTGTTCAGTTTCAGTTTCAGGCAAAGGAACGTCTACTTGTTCTATATTCTCAATAACAAGTTCAGAAGTGTCCAGATAATTATTAGATGACTCCACCTTAATTTGAACATCTTTTTCAGTTAAACCATTCTCTTTTCCTTCAAGGCAACGCATCAAAAATTCATTGAAAATGACATCTTTTCTAATTATTACTTTATAACCTTTTTCAGATTTAACCCACAACCTGTACCTTTTTACATGTTCATCATAACCTATGAAAACACATTTAAGTTATCTAGATTCTAACTTACCAATGTTTTGATGAGCATATACAGCACAACCAAACACTTTTAGGTGAGAGTAATTCACAGAATTATTAGACCAAACAACTTCAGGAATAACAAAATCTAAAGCACTTGTAAGGGTTCTATTAATCAAAAAAACTGCAATCTTAACTGCTTCATCCTAAAACTTTTTTGGTAAACTAGAACTCAAAAGCATACATCTAACTTTGTTTAGTAAAATTATCTTCATTCTTTCAGCCATGCCATTTTGTTGTGGAGTATATAAACAGTACTATATCTCACAATGTTTCTTTACAAAAATTATTTCATAATTACAGAATTCAAATCCATTATCTGTTCTCAAGATTTTCATTTTAAGATCAGTTTGATTTTCAACCTGTATTTTCCATTCCTTAAAAATAGAAAAGGTCTCATCCTTAGATTTCAGCAAAACACCCAATTTTTTCTTGAGAAATCATCAATTATCAGCAAGTAATATTTGAAACCAGATAAGGTAGATACAGTAGCAGGACCCGCACAAATCAACATGCAAGTACTCAAGTTTTTATTTAGATTTATGTGTTCCAATTGGAAAATGAAGTTTAACTTGTTTTCCTATAATGCATTATTCACAAGAACCAAAATCACCAATATTTAATTTTCCAAAAACACCTTTTGATTTCAGAAAATTCAAACTCTTTTTACGAATATGACCAAGTCTTTCATGCCATAGTTTTGTCAAAGTAAAATTTTCAGATGTAGCAGAAGCAGTCAGGCCCAACAAAGGTTTTGTTTTTAAGTAATACAGACCATGTCTCTTAGGGGCAGATATAATCAAGTCATTTTCCCTAAGAAATTTGATATGTCCTTTCCCCATATTAATGTTAAACTCCGTATCATCTAACATGCCTAAGGACACTAAGTTTCTTTTTAAATCTGGGACAAATCTAGTTTCCTTTAGAACCAAAATATTTCCATTTTCTAGCAGGAGTTTAACAGTTCATATTCCACTTATTTTGCAGGCATAGTTATTTCCCATTATAACTTGCCATTCTTTGGTTTTTACAAAGTCAATAAAGTAGTTTTTGTTTTGGCACATATGAAAAGAGCAGCCTGAGTCAAGTATCAATTCATCACTCAGTTTCTTTCCAACTCTTATAAGAACTAAACCATTTTGAACTTTTGCTTTATTATATGCAAGAGCAGTGCTTCCTTCTTCAAAGCCTTTCTCTCTTGCTTCATTTTGCTTTTTAAAACAATCTTTAGCGAAATGATCAATTTTACCACAGTAGTAACATTTCTTGCCCTTAGCATTATTTGTGGTCTTTTTCCTATTAGTCCACTTTTTGTTGTCTTTCGAAAATTTTAGATGGTAATCAGATTTGCCAAAGGTTTTTCCTTTTGATAGCAAATTTATCCCAGTATGACTAGCACTTGACTCAGCCTTAATCTCTTGTACCTTATTTTTCAAAGCATTGATTATTATATCAATACTGAGTTCATCTCTACCATATTCTAAGGCAGTCTTAATGTCCTTATACCGTCACTTATGGAGTTTAACAAAACTACAGTCAACTGATGTTTTTATAGTTTTTCATCACAGTTGGCCAAGTCTTGGATAAGTCTAGCAAATCTGTTCAGATTTTTATCCAAATCAACTGAAGGGTCCATCTTGAAAGAAAAGAGTTGTTTTAAAAGAAAACATTTGTTTGGAGTAGTTTTGGTCACATATTTGGCATGAAGTTTGGTCCACAATTCAACGACAGTTTTAGTTTCACCAATACTTCTTATCATATTTTCAGATAAGTATAAGACAATAGTATTCCATGCAACTTCTTTAAGTTCAGATTTCTTAGCAGGAAGTAATTTAGCAGGCCAACTATCATCCAAAGCTTTAACACATTTCATTTGCATTAAAATAGCTTTCATTTTTTGACTCCACAATTTAAAGTAGTTTTTTTCCATCAAACTGACTAATTTCAAATTTTGCAGAGGCCATGTTAAAGTCAAAGCAGGCACACAGAGACAAATTACACAGAATGCAAAAATAGCAAGAGCACAGAATGATCACAAATAGAAAATCATAGTAATACACACAGTATAACAAGATTTTCAAATAACAGTCACTATCAGAGAGTATGCAAATCAAGACACTTAAGAAAACACAATATCAAAGATCACAAAACTACGTTTCACTAATCTCTCCAGCAAGATTCTCCAAGTAACACATTCGTACTTGATTTATCTCAGATTCCAGGAGCCTCACAAGAGCTACTGGACAAAGATTAGTCTTAAGGGGGTTTCAATGGTGTACGAAAAATCAAGGGGATTATTAAGAAACCTTAATTTTAGAAAGTAAACTTTAAAAAATTAAAGATCTCACCAAGCGAGTTTATATAAACTTGACGCCTTTAGATTTTCTTAAGAGCAGGCCCAAACCCTTCAGGATCTGAAGCAGGTCTGCCTCTTTCTCCAAAGATCCAGGCAATTCGTTCCTTAGTTCAAGCTCTGATACCGCTGTAAGGCCCAGACGACACATAATATGAGAATCAAGATGCAAGAATAATAAAGCCTAAGTCTCGAAGGTTCGGTGACTGCTTCTAACACCTACATCTCTCGTTGAGTATCCAAGAAAATGATCATACTCAGTTGCACTAAAATAGCCCAAAATGGTAACGAAGATTACAAATGTTCAAAGAAAAGAGATATGAGACTTATCTCTCAAAATACAACAATAGATTGACAAAGATTCACCAAGAAATCTTCAAATAACCCTTTGAACAAACACTAAGTAACCACAACAGAGAAATCACTCAGATCCTCACAATATTCACTCAGAATATTACAAATCGAAGGTTGCTCGATCCCACACAATACTTAAAGTGATTCAAACAAAGAATAGCAAACCTTAGCTTTCTCCCTCTCTTTTCTCTCAAACACGCAGGAGCCCTAGAAGTCTCCAGAAAAGGGAATGGATTGAATGAAGACCAAAAGCCTTCAGCCCAAGTATATAGATCGTCCATCATCCAACAGCCATGAGTGAGTCATGTGTCTATCATCAGAGCAAGGACGCTTCATTAATAAAAGCGCATTTTACAAACACGATTTCAAGTCAAAATGCTGGGAGCACCCAAAAGAACCAGGGTTCAAATCCAACACGAATCATATAAATAACCCACAAGGTCGTAGCCAATGTAGACAAGTCAAGCAGTGCGTGTATATCAAATTCCATGACAAAACGGCAATAAAGTCTAACAGCCAAAAATTGCTGTTAGCTCCTGGCATTTAAGTGAAAGCCCTGCAATGGAAGCAAATTATAAGGTTGGCCAGAATAGAAAACCAGATAATGTGACAAAAACCGCGTAAACAGCGGGAAAAAAAATTCCAAATAGGAAAACATAAATATAAAAGATTGCTGATGATATTGTGCTCAGAAAGAGTTGAAAATTGTTGAAGCAAAGAAGAAAGATTAATAACTTTACACTTTATAGACAAAAAATGAGAGACATTGAATCAACTCATTGAAATAATGTTTCAGTAAAAGTGGAAGAGTAAAATCTTGTTTACTTTTTAAGTTTACGAACGTTTTGTGTTTTGTTGAGTTATTTTGTCGAAATGTCGAACGCAAAATACGAAGATATAAGATTTGTAAGGGATGGTGTCGCTTGATAACATAGGCGGATTTTAGGGCTGGCTGATCCAATTCATTTTTTCTCGACAAAAACATTTTTTATACGATAAAAAAATGTGCAATATTTTTTTGTTAACATATCAGTCTAGCATAAGAGATTTTATAGTCCAATCCTGAATCTGTCCCTCTTTGAGAAGGCGCGAATGAATGGTTGGTTAGTAGTTCATAGGCAATGGTTGATATTGAGCAAAGAATATGATTGACATTTCTCCAGAATTTTAATAATATTCCAGTTTAGAAGTTTTGTCATTGACACCACCTTTAGAGCATTGAGCTAATTTTATACTTGGAACAATATATGTAAGTTGATAAAGCATAAAATATATGTTGGTACTTGAGAGTATGAGGTGAAATGAGCTTTTTCGAGTTTTGCTGAATTGTTGATCTGCAATCCCACTTTATAAAATGAAACAAGGAGAAATTTATTGATGATCGAGCCATTCTTATAGCCCCTGGTGGTCATTTTTTTTTGGAAAAACATTGTTTTGAATAGAGAATTTTAGAGAATGCATTGTTAAAAAGTAGGAAAAAATTTTGAATTTACGTATAGAAAATGTGTGAATGTGTGGTTCAAAATGAGTATGTAGAAAAAAGAATTTTAAAATAATGGGAGACAAATATGGACATAATTAAGTTTGTCAAATGGTGCTTGCACATGCTCAAGATTTATAATAGCTAAAACAAACTTTGCATTGAGTTTTGTTTTAATAATTTTGAATACAAAAATTCTTTTTCTTTATTATGTTTAATTCGTAAATCATCTGAATTAAATCCTTCCTCGGATGCTAGGAGGCGGTCCAGCGAGATGTACATTAAAATTGAGCTTTTAGTTTTCAACTCCATGACCAACATAGAAAATGAGATTGCACACAGAAAAAAAAAGAATGAAATTAGTTTACTAGTACTCTTACATGCTAAAACTTACTTTGAAGGCTCCTAAATCAATCAAGCCTAAAACTAGTCTCATTTCTGTTCCTCTTGCAAGATATAAACAATATGTTCTGGACATTAGAAAGTTGGCAATTTAGGATCAGAAGGTCCACGAGGATGATCTCTTCAAGACGGGTTTCAGTTGTTTGTCTTCCTCGTGTGCAACCATACCTAAATGTGAAGGGTCTTCGAGCATCATTTTTGCCACCAAATAGCCAGAAATCGACCAGGTCTGGTATCTCCGAGCCTGCTTCCCAATATACCGACCGAGTTTTCCATCATAATATTCTGGCCAGCCGTCTTTTGATAACCTGGCTTCAGCAAGTTCAATGGCTCGTCTAGCAATCTGGGGGCGCCCTGTCTTGATACAAGCTGCTGTGAGAAGCCATAGAAGCACTGCACCAACCATAATTGAAGTAAATATAAGGACCTTAGTACGGTAGCATAAAGAGATCGAAACTATTGACAGTAATGATACATTTGAAAATCCTCAGAATATGTAGTCTGGAATAAAATTCTTCTAAAGTAAAAACAGAATAAATTTCCTCTGAAGTAAAAATGCATCAATTTTCAAATTTTGTTGAGAACCCTCTATAGATGGTCCTTAGTATTCAATATAAGAACTGACAAAAAAGGCCTTCAAATATTATACAGGTTGTATGGTTTATCGATGAATTTTTCGAAAAACACAGTCAAAAATTCACACAGAAAAATCAATTTTAATTGTTAAGTTGCCACTTATTTTTCTCCCTAAAAATAGGTCCAACAGTTTTCCCATGTTACATTCTTCTTCACTCAAAAGCACACTTTCAACATCAGTTAATCTCATCAAATTTCTATCCAAATGATCTGAAGGGGTAAAGAGATTACCTGGCCATGATCCTCCATTGTGGTAGCTCCATCTAGTATTTTTTGGATCACATCCCGTTACAATCCGCCATTCATGGTTCTCTATGGCTGGATAACAAACTTTAAGAGGCATGTCTCCAACCAACTCCTCCCAACGTGATTCAATAAGATCCATAATGGCTGTTGCTTGTTCAGGTGTTGCTAAGGATGAAAGTATCGCAATGCAATTGCCTAAGCAAAACCAACGGAAATCCATTTTTGAAGGGCCAACATTTCCAATGAAGTAGCCCCCATGCATTGGCATAAAATCAAAAACCCATTCTGGCAGAGAATCAGGCATGACATTGAACTTGTTGACTGCTGTGTGAGAATACTCCTCTGTTTTATATCGATATATATCGTTTAGCTGCTTCAAATCCAGCCAAAAGTAATTTCTCATGTGGTAGCTCAAGGCATGTAGACGTTTCATAATCCGTTCTATAAAATCCTTTCCTTGAGCATCTTGGTTGAGTAAAACCAAGGCGCATCTCAGAGCCATGAAGAAGAGTGCTTGTATCTCAATCGGGTACCCATAAACACCCTGAAAATGTATACCAGTTATAAAATATGCAGTGAGAAACGGAATTGAAAACATGCAATGTACAACATATTTTTATAACTATCATACATATCATATCTTTCATGTTGAAAGATGAATTAAGTCTCAAGGAATTGAGCATGAGAGCCAAATGAATCGAAAGATTCATGTTTGGTTCAGGAAGGGATTATGGAAGTCCTTAATATGCTCTATGCCATAGAATCCTCTCTACCAGACATGTCACTCGAGTGAGTTTGTAGCAATTGTATATGAAGTTAGCAAAACTGAAAACAGTAAGAGGAGAAACAGTAAACACATGAGAAGCAGCAATAGAGAGGAAAGCAATGGTCCCAATTGTGTAAATAATTTTGGTAAGAACCTAGGGATTTTTCCAATTTCTTAAAGGGACTCGTTAGCTATTTTTAAAAGCTACAAGAAAAAAATAAATAATAATAATAATAAAGCTAGCTTTGCCTGATGCCCTGTGTGAAGATTCAAGCTTACAAAATGAACCTCTGTATCTCAAGTGATTGGACAATGGAGTAATTCCAAACAGAAAAAATGGTAACAATACTAAACACATCTCTCTGGAGGATTAGCATCCCTTAATTATACAAAACAACTGAAGAGGAGTTTGGGGAACCTGAAAGATATCATAGGCATTGTGTATTGATTCCAAATATGTAAAGCACAATTAAATATCGGGTCCTATATCAGTTTTTCAACACAATCATAATGACGATTTTCAAATACAAATAATTACACAGTATTGACTCGGAGAAACTCACCATTCTACGATCAATCATACAGCATCCATCAGCACAAAGAAGTGTTGGGAATGTGTCGAATCCTTCTGAGAGGCATAAACTGAGTATCAGACGCATACCCTTTTGGCATTCAGGCATCTCAGCCAAAGACGAGTCGCCAGTAGACTTCGTGTACGCACGAAGTAGTATGATCCACCAAAAGCCAGAATCTACAGGAGCCACTCTCCCAATGGCACTCTCGCCAAAATCTGCAATCAATGTTTCGGTATTCCTTACAGGATCATGCAATACTTTAAAACTCGCTGGCATAACACCTTCTCCCAGTTGGAATCGGTCAATCTTTTTCTCCCACGATTGAAGACGAAGAGTCTTCAGGATAAAGTTTTTTACAATTTCAGGTTCCCCATTCATCAGAAAAGCCAGTGCACTTGGAACAAAGTCCCTGACAAACACCTACAAAGATTTAATAGTTTCAGTTACCATATTCATGATTTTAAATGCCTAAAGCTTCGAAGATCAGTGACCAAATGAAGTTTCCCTTTCCCCTGTTGGACCAACATAATTAATCAGTTATTTCTTGGAATCAAATTTCACAGTTTGGAATATATTTTTCTCTTTACGGAACTTCCATTTGTGACAATAGAGTTCGTAAATTGAACGAAAATCTCCAGGTTCATTAACCTAAACTGTACCTCTACACCAGGTGATGAACCTAACAATGTTCTCCGAAAAGCAGAACAATTGCAAGAATCTGAAAAAAAAAAAGTTCTGAGACTACATTAAGCGAACTGTTCTTATCTTTCTCTAGGTTGCCAATTTTAATCATCCACAGCTAACTAAAAGAGAAATGCAAAGATACATGTTATAATAACTTGAGTAACAAATGCACAACGGTAGGCAAATATCATTAGGAAAGAAGACAATGTGCTATATAATGTGTAAAGAGTACATATGCTTTCACCTGATCATAGTTGAGTTTTTCTTCAGAGTTATCCAAAGCAGCAATTGTCCCAACAGGCCGACCACGAAAGTACACCAAAGAACGTCTCAAAGTTTCCCAAGCCTCAGCAGTCATGGGGTGCGGCTCATAACCAAAGTGCGACCTAGGAGTATTGATCCCAGATCTTCTACCGGGTGAAAATATACTATCTAAATGGTCGAGAACTCGATTGAAGTTATCAGCTCTAGAAGGGGGATGTGGAGACAACCCCATTGGAATCTCAGCAAGAGACCTTTCATCGAAAGATCGTTGTCTTTCCATATTCAAAGTTCGAGGTCGATCAGGTAACCTCGAAAAATCAAATTCTTCCATTTCAAACACACTAGTCGAACAATCCACATTTTTTATGCCACCATTTTGAGATACATCCACGGAAAGCAGAGACATTCTTTTAGTATTTGATTTTCAATAAAACGAAATGATTGAATGCGGAATTAGCAGCTCAATAATCTGCAAATATACAATAAATATATAGTTGTAACATGAATACACAATCGCTAAACCGCATAAAAAAAACAACAAAAAATAAGAACGGATCAACATCCTTCGGTATCCATTTATCCAATTCAAATGGCCTCCAAAACAACAAAACATGCCAAGAAATTAAAAATAAAAAAAAAAAAATGGGAATTAGCAAGCATGTGGGTGGCCCCCTCCGGGTCGCCCAATAGCTTTATGTGGTGGCAACTAAGCCTATGGAGGTCACGGCACGTGCTGCTTCATCATCACTCCAGATAAATGTACCATGTGGTATCTATTTATTGGATTGCCAATTTAATTTGAAAAAGACCATACGTGACCCCCCCACCTATAACAGGGGTAACTACACTTTCAATTTGATTTCAATTGGTTAACCCTATCCAATTTCATCACTTGGACGTGTGAAAATGATGTTGTAGTTAATAAATGATGTTCGTCATTTACTTCACATAAGTCGTACTTCTTTNATATATATATATATATATACAGGTGGGAGCAGACCCAAAGCTGCAACACACTACTCACGGAGAGAGCATGAATTATTATCCAGATTAAAAAAAATTAAATATCATAAATTCCCATATTCATCCACTTACACGAACTGGTAATCAGGGTATGAACAATTAATGAAAGAAACATGGATCGCCGAGTGAGTGCAAATAATTCTAATATTTCCTACGTAGGATGAAAAATCAATCGGTGTGTGACTGGTAAATGGAAACACCTGCAACAGTTCAGACGTTAAGGACTAGTTCGTACAACAAGTGAGCCTCGTTGTCAATGAATTTTGAGTCGTCGATAATAGAGATGTGTATATATATATATAGGAGGAGCGGGATCAAAGCTGTAAAACACTATTCACGGACAGAGCATGAATCGTCCGTCAGCGAAAAGACAGCTAAATGAATTTTGGATTTTTGGGTGTTGTAAAACCGTAAATTATTGGAGTGTAAAAATTGGGAAAATGACGTGCAGACGAAAAATGTGAGTGCATCGGGACTGCAGCAACAATAATGCAAGGGAAAATGCTAATAAAGGCTCTATGAGGTTCGTGAAAACGACGTTCGTGTTGTTGGCGTTAGGCCTGCGGCGCCTGGCCAGGCGGGGTAAACCAGACGCACCACCTTTTGCATGGTGCGAAGATTTTTGTGCATATGGCGGCTAGAAAAGCTCTTGGTAATTCAAGGTGACCTGCCTCGAGCTCGACTAACACTTGGTTCGATTTGTTATGACTAATGCTATTTAATATCACCCATGTTAAAATATTAATCTATTCGATTAGGGCCGCCATATGCAAAAAAGCTCGCCGGCTCGGACTCGGCTCGGAAAAAGCTCGAGCCGGGCCCGGCTCGGGCTCGGTTACAACGAGC
>CAIGRF010015491.1:33587-46064 GCA_903798235.1 Fraxinus ornus
AAAAATTGAATATAAAATTATTTTATTGAAGAATATTTAACTGAAAAGAAAAGAAAAAAAATGTATTTTAAAAATTGTTACGCCTCGCCTTCGAGGCTCAGGTAAAAGTGTCACGTAGACAGAAAGTCAAATAAAGACCCATGAGGTCAAAATATGAAAAAATAAAGCAAAATCGAAGTCCTTGCACTTCAAAGCCAAAGTCCTGCTGAAGCACTGCCTCAAGGACGAAGCACTCCAACTTAGGTTGAAACATTGCCTAAGGAAACAAAGGAGCTGAAACTCTCCACTTATGATGTGAACCCACATAACGTAGAACTACGAAACTCACGATTAGATTGAAATCGAACCCAAGAAAACCAAGTAATCAAAGTTTTGGATTTGATTCGAAAATAACGAATCAAAATAACTATCAAAACATAAACGAATTTGACTCTTTTGACTAAATTTTTTGAGAATCTCGTCCGATTGATTTGAACGCCACAGGAATGACTCTTGATAAGTTCGCAAATTGTCTAACGAAGAATAATTGATTGACAGGAAATTTGCCTCGCAAAATAATTCTCAATATTGTGTTATGTTTACAATGAAGAACGGAAATCATATTTATACTAGCCCTAAAATCAAGTTAAAATCGTGCATAATATTTTCAAGATTACAAAATGAAGGTAAGAGTATAATTCTATTGCAATTAGAAAATCCGCGAAAAAGGAAAAATATCGCATCGCTTTTGGCCTATTCGACCACATGGTAAAATTGGTTGCGGTCGCATAGTTCATCTGAAATGCTCCAGGAACTCCCTGGGTGACTTCATGCGGCTGCATGGTGTTTTCTACTATGCAATTGCATGGTATTAAATTTGAATCATCTTTTTCCTTGTGCAGAATTTCGTGTCATTTTCGGAATGTACTCATGGACGAAAATTCGACACCCAAGCTGAAAGTTATGCACACTTTCATTCACGCTGCTCGTTGTTTTCATATATCTTCCAAATCTTGAATTCAACGCACCCAACTTGATTCCGCCTTCACGTCCAACATGTAAGTTGTTATTTGGCTTGTTGCACTCAAGCTCTTGGCCTTCCATCTTGGACAACTCATTCCATGGCCTCCTTGATCCTCCGTAACTTTTGATCTTGTCTTTGGTTTCTCTTCAAGTTGAGTCGGATCTTTGTAAGTTTGTTGCCTTTCTTGGATCACGTCAACTTAGAAAACCACCTCGAAGATTTATCCGAAGCTCTCAAACTCGTCAAAAACTCATGAAGCTAATGATATCTCTTGCAACAGATTTGGAAATCTCTTAGAAGTGATTGATATAACACTTTTAATAAAGTTTGTCAGTATGTCAGCCTATTGTATAGAGCGACTGACTCCTTATCAATGTATTAAATTGCATGAACAGACAGTGATATGAAGCTTCAATTAGGGACATGAGGCCATGTGGTTCTGATCCAACAATCACCACGTCGGCCAAGGCAGTGTAAATAGGTACTCTTTGTAACTAAAAAGGAGAGGTATGGTTGATTGGGATTTTGACAATCATATTCGAAATATACACTGGAACTCTAAAGAAATTCATATAAACACTTGGCTGAATATTTTTCATATTCTTTATATGTTTATCAAACTCAAATTTCAACTGACAATATAGCAACTTCTATACACATTTTATCTATTCATCCACATATTCCTATTTGTTACTACATAGATTAGTGTGATCTCCATCCGGTTATCGTTGTTAGCGTGATTGCTTTTGTTCCACCTGCCGAGCCTGAACATTTTTGTCTTTCGCCTTAAAGTACCCCCAAAATCCATTTCCTCCTTGTTACCATCTTTACTCTGGTAGGAATGCGCCAAAATAGTACTTGACTTGATGTGAGTGGGCTCAGTATTTGTTGGCTCAATTTTTGGGGTCAACAGATTTGTGCCTTTTGTGAGAAACTCCTACATTTAACCACGAAAATACTTGTGGGAAAAAGCTATCCAGAAATATTTTGGCAAGAAAGTTCTAAACCCTTAAAAAATGAGCGTCTTTGAAGAAAGAACTGTAAGGAATTCCCAACCCTTGAAAAATGAGAGTTCTTGAAGAAATAGCTGTTGGAAAGTCCAAAAATCCGATACTTAAAGAAAGGAGAATTTGGTTGAGAAACGTGTTTGTGAAAAATGAGTTCCAAGTGGTGATGAAAGTGCACATCGCAGGATGAGGGAACACCCTGAAGAAGGGGAACCCTCATGAGCTGCACCACTACTCGCCCACGATCCTCGCAGCATAGACGAGGTGGGTCCAGAAGTGGAGGCAGGGTCGTAGCTAGGCATCCTAGAGAAATGGCCACAATGGCTGCCAACATGAGACGCATCGCAGCTCAGAACGCTGCCATGCAAGAGCTCCTCATGCAAGTACACACCCACGGTGGTTGTCATACCCAGCAACACCCCCAGATATAACCTAGCAGAACATAGCTATGCATGATGCTGATGAACATGCAGGGCCAAGGAGGATACCTAGTTCCCCCATATGCAACCCCTGAAAATGCATTTCAGACCCTCAATGGTACTATCGCGACGAAGAAGAAGTCCAAAGTCAAATGGTTAGATACCATCATACTAGGATGGAAGCTCCTCAGTAAAGAAATTTTGCTAGATAAGACGACAAGTTTCATGGTTAACTAATCCTCTACTAGAAGAACAATTCCACCAATCACATTTACTCAAGAAGATACAACAGACGTGCATTATCCACACTGTGACGCCCTAGTGGTGAGGGCTGTCGTGGCCCACAATGGCCTGAAAAGAATGTTAGTAGATAATAAAAGCTCGGTCAACATCATCTTTGGAACCACCATTGACAAAATGAAAGTTGACCATGAGCTAACCCCAATGAGTTCCTTTTATATGGCTTTACAGGATATAACATCATCCCAAGGGATAAAATCACTCTAGCAATAGAGATGAGGACCGCACCCTTGACTGCTCACCACTTCATGAAATTTTTGGTGGTTGATAACCGCTCTGCTTATCATGGAGTACTAGGGAGGCCATCCTTCAAAGAACTATGCGCTATCACTTCTAATCATCACTTATGTATGAAATTCTCAACTGATAATGGTATTGCTATTATTTGAGGTGATCAACGAAGTGCTAGGGAATGTTACTCGAACTCCCTAAGAACTATCAATGTCAACGTCATAGACCTTGACATGAACGATGCCCCTGAATAAAGAGAAGAAGTCGAGATGACCGATGCCTATGTAGAAGGAGTCATAAGAACCTCTAAAGAAGAGGTTTTTTCTAAAGAACAAACCACCCCTGAAGAAGGACTGACTGCTGAAGAAGCAGCTAACTTGGAAGAGCTGGACCCTCATGTCATTGACTACAAGCCTCAAATAGCACATACGAAAGAGCTTGAGAGCTTCCTAGTAGACCTACAGGATTCCTCCAAACACTTATAGATGGGAAGAAACCTGCCCATAGAAGCAAAGGAGCTGAAAAGCTTTTTACTAAAAGATCTTGATGTCTTCGCCAGGAAACAAGATGACATGGTAGGCATTGATCCAAGGATCAGTTTCCACCACTTGAGCATCGACCCAAAGGTTACAGCACATAGGCAAAAACGAAGAGCCCTACAAGATATGAAGCTTTAAAAGATGAGGTTAAGAAGCTAATCGACAATAGATTTATCAGGGAATCAGTATATCCTAAATGGGTTTCAAACCCAGTGTTGGTCAAAAAGCATACAGGGAAATTGAGGGTTTGCGTAGACTTTTCAAATTTAAATCAAGCTTGTCCTAAGGACTGCTTCTCACTTTCCAGAATAGACCAACTTGTGGATTCAACTGTCAGACACGAACTTCTTAATTCCATGGATGCATATTCTGGATACAACCAAATCCCTACGCTCCAAGCAGATAAGAAGCACGCCTCTCTTATCACAGACAAGGGTCTTTATTGCTACAAGGTCATGCCATTCTGTTTGAAAAATGCCAGAGCTACATACCAATGACTTGTCAATAAAATGTTCGCCGACCTTATTGGGAAAACCATGGAGGTCTATGTGGATGACATGCTGGTGAAGAGATTAAAAGTAGGGAATCATGTTAAAAACCTTAATAAGATATTCTAAATTTTGAAAAGACGCCGGATGAAGTTCAATCCTTTAAAGTGTGCCTTTGGAGTTTCTTCAGGAAAGTTCTTGGGCTACATCGTCAACCAAAGTCGCATTGAAATTAACCCTAAAAATGAGTGAGGTCACCTCAAAAACTAAAAGAAGTGCAGAACCTTACTAGACGAGTAGCAACCTTAAATTGCTTTAGAGTGTGAAATAGCCTTACAAGGGCTAAAGAAGCACTTGGGACATGCTCCACTCCTCTCCAAACCTAAGGATCATGAGTGACTACAATTGTACTTAGCAGTGACTTCCGAAGCTATCAGTTCGATTTTAATAAGAGGATAGAATGATCACCAACTGCCTGTTTACTACGTCAGCAAGACACTTTGGCAGTAGAGACTCGCTATCCAAACATGGAGAAGCTACTCTTTCTTTGGTGATAGCATCAAGAAAGTTGAGACCTTACTTCCAAGCTCATAGCATACACGTGTTGACCAACTTTCCCCTCAAGCGAGTGCTTCAGAAGCCCGATGCTTTAGGGAGGTTACTTAAGTGGGTTGTGAAACTTAGTGAGTTTGACATCATCTTTAAGCCAAGGGCAACCATCAAGGGTCAAACCTTAGCAGATTTCGTGGTATAATTCACTCCTATTCCAGAAATGGAAGAAAAGATGGAACTTGTCGAACCTCCAACTTGGTGCCTTTTAGTTGATGGATCCTCAGGAGAGACAGAGTGAAGAGCAGGAATTGTCTTACTCAGTCCAGAGGGACATAAACTTATTTGTACTGTGAGATTTAGTTTCAAAGCCACCAATAATGTAGCAGAATACGAGGCCCTCCTCGCTGGCCTAACATTAGCCAAGGAGATGCAAGTAAAGAGTCTCTTCATCAACAGCAACTCCCAGCTGGTAGTGAGTCAAGTTCATGGTATTTTTCATCCAGAGAAAAGTCTATGGCGGCATACCTGAAATTGGTTATGTAATTCATCCCATCCTTTGAAAGGTTCGAACTGGTGCAAATCCTACGCTCCAAGAACATCCATGCCGACGTACTATCAAAATTAGCAATAACAAAGATTTTGAACTACTCACAGTTGTGCCTATAGAACATCTTTCTAGACCTTCTACCACCATTGGTGATGCTGTTATGTGGGTTGAGGACACTCCATCTTGGATGAAGCCAATCATATCCTTCTTTAAAGACAAGACCCTACCCTCTGAAAAGGAGGAGGCTCAGAAGTTCAAAAGGAGAACTGCCCACTTCGTCTCCCAGGACGATGTATTATACAAATGTGTGTTCTCACTGTCCCTGCTCATATGCATTGGAAGAGAGCAAGCAAATTATGTACTCCGAAAAATTTATGAAGGAGTATGTAGGAGCCACACCGGAGAATGGTCCTTAGCACAGAAAGCACTGAGACAGAGATACTACTGGCCTACCTTGAAAAAGGATGAGAAAAGTTTGTTAGAAAATGTGATAAGTGTCAACGCTTCAATACTATTCAGAGACAACCTTCTCAAGAGTTGAATGTTGTGTCCAACCCTTTGCCATTCGAAAAATGGAGAATTGATCTTATAGGACCCCTTCCCAAAGGAAAAGGAAACTCTAGCTTCGCAATCGTCACCATTGATTACTTCACCAAATAGGTTGAAGGCGAGCCACTTGCCAAAATTACTGAGGCCAACACTTCAAAGTTTGTATAGAAGAACATCATCTGCAGGTTTGAAATTAACCATTCGATTGTATCAAACAATGGTAGGCGGTTTAACAACAAGAAGGTTAAAAATTTATGTGAGGAATTGGGCATCAAGAAGCATTTTTCCTTCCTACATCATCCCCAGGCAAATAGACTGGTCGAGATTGTTAACAAAACGATCAAGTACACACTGAAAAGGAAATTGGATGACTCTACTCTAAAGGGCCTTGGGTGGATGAGCAACCTAAAGAACTCTGGGCTATCAGAACTACGAATAGAACTGCTATAGGAGAAACCCCATTCTCTATGGTCTATGGGGCTGAGGCTATAAGCCCAATTGAAGTGGTTCTGCCGTCTCCTCGACAAATACATTTTAATGAAAATACTAATGATAAGGTGAGGAGAGTGGACTCGACCTCCTTGAAGAAATGAAGGACGAATCTCAAGCAAAAGTTGTCGTTTATCAAAGAAAAATGACTAGATACTACAATTTGAAAGTAAAAAAGAAGTTATTTCGTTTGAGTGAATTAGTACTTTGAAGAGTATTTCCATTCTCTAAAGAGCATGGCTCAGGATCCATTGGTCCCAACTGGGAGGGTCCTTACCACATCAATGAAGAGGTTCGACTTAGAACTTACAGAATTGAGAATATAGACGGAAAGGCACAGCCTCATCCATGGAATATAGAACATCTGCGCAATATCAATGATGTAAACATCTAGTATATACAATTTGAGATTCAATGAAAATGACTTTTATTATATTGATTATGAGTTAAAATTTCCCATCAAGAGACTAAAAGCTCTGGGGGTGCTTCTGCATAGACGACCGTCCTTATGCAGGGAAGCGTCAAAATCTTGTCAAAGATTTGGATCCCACAGGAACCACCTTATGCTCGAAAGGTATTGCACATGCCCGTAGCTAAAGCTAAAGAAGCCTCGGAATGGGGAACTGCACAACCCCATACGAAGGAAATAAATTCTCAAAAAAAAAAAAAAGAAGAAAAAAACCTCCTAATGAGAGAGACTCATAGGTAAAGTCTCTTCATAGATGATACATCCCTATGAAGAGACGCGTGGGCGTTTTGACGAGAAGCTAGATCCCAAGGAAGGCCACCTCTGAACTCGTGAAGTGTAACACATGCCCTTAACGACTAAAGTTGTTAGGGAAGCCTCAACATGAGCGAACCACTCAACCCATGCTAAGGAAAGTAAAGGGCAAAGCGAGCTACTTACACTTGTGCAAAATTATAAATTACAGAATTGCAAAGCCAGGCTAAAGCCTGAAGTACTAAAGTACTAAAGAGCCTCAGCTCATACATATCAGTATACATGACTTCGGAGATTTACAAAGGTACTCGACCTTCTAACACTTATAAAAATTTATGTTTTAGTTTTTATCGAAGTACTATGAGCAAAGGTCTGATGTTACTTAGATATTACATATATCTGATCTCATGCATTTGATTATCTGGTTAAACAAGCTTTGAAGTGGTTAAGAAAACTTCAATTAAATTTATTTTTGAAGTTTGACTTGTTTAAGTTCTGAACTTTATAAAGATGTAAGACATGCTAACACTTAGGCTCCATTTGATTGGCTTTATTTTCTAGGGAAGTAGGAAAATCTTTTCCATTTTCCTACATTTGTAGTGTTTGATTGGCGAAATATTCCCGGGAAAATATTTTCCAACTTTTGAAATTTTTCACCTTTTTGAGGAAAATAAATTCTTGATGTTTTGGTGAGAAAATATTTTCCAACTTTTCAATTTTTTTTTTTTTTTTTTTTTTTGCAATTGGAAAAAATTCTAGACACAATGGTAAAAAAAAAATTCACTTTTATTGACAATTTCCATGTAAAACAAAGTCAAACGAATGATATTCAGTATGATTATTTTTTTTTTATTTTTTTTTATTTTTTTTTTATTTTTTTTTTGCAATTGGAACAAATTCTAGATCCAATGGTAGAAAACATTATCACTTTAATGGACAATTTTCATAAAAAATAAAGTCAAACGGACACCAAACTTTCAATATTTTCCATGGAAAATTATACCAATCAAACACAATTAATTACAATTCCCAGCAAAACAATTTCTAGGAAAATCTTTTCCCTGTAAAACATTTTCTTTCCACCCATTTTCCATCTTTCTATCAAACGGACCCTTAGAGAAATTTTGCAAGTCTGATTATTGCTGAGGTTCATGTTGTATAAGTTCGACCCTACTACTAGGTTGATGTTGTTAACCTTTGGGAGTTGTTTTACGTCTGAAGTTATTATGGAGTTTATGTTACTTAAAATTAGATGTAATCGTTGAAGTATTAATGGTCCGCATTTACATTGGTAAACACATCAGAAATGAACACAAGAACTAAAGAAAAGAAGAGCTCCATTCATTAACGAGTATTTACAAAAGGTAGGCCGAAGCCATTAAACATTGACAAAAATGATAAAAAAAAAAAAAAAAAGATACAAATGGAGAACTACGTCGTAAGGATGTGGGGATTGAGAAGCCACAATAGGTATGATAGCTTTGGGAGCCACTTCTTCAACAACCTCTATAGCTGCGTTATCCTCCAGTTCGATCACCTCGCTTTTTCTATTGGAGTTTGGGGTTCAGGCTCCTCCTCATCTTCGAGAAATTTTTCTCTTAACTCAGTGATGTTGATGCCTTGGATGTTCACCTCTAGCCACTCTACCATATCAGTGTATGCATACCTCCGCCAGTACTTCGTGAAACTCTTGTATACTTCTGTCAGATGGAAGTTAGGAAGGGAACGCTTCTCCGCATCACTGCCATCTATCTGAGCTTCCTGCCTTGCAGCATCCACCCCTTCAGTTAAGCCAGAGATTTGGAGTTTAGTTTCCCAACCTGCTCTTTTAGAGCTACATTTTCCTTATTGACCTTCTCAAAGGCCTCGTCTGCCAGCTTCTAATGTGCATCAGAAGTCTTCACTCGCTTAGTAAAGGAGCTACCTCGCTTTGAGATAGATTGACCTCCTTCTTCAAAGTTTCATTTTCTATTATGGTAGAAGCGAGCTTCACTTACTCTTCTTCGTGTTTCTTCTTCAAGGCCTCCACCTCTGCCTTGGTCTTGTTGGCAGCCTCCTTGGCTTGAGAGGCTTTATTTATGAACCCCCAGTTCTTGCTCTAAAGGTTTTTAAAAAGGGCTTCAGCCTCTATGGCTATACTAAAGGTCCTCCCAGTTTAGCTCACCATCGTTGCAAAGACGTCGAAGACGTCGCTTATCTCAACGTAGTTTTGCAATCTCTCCATCCAGTACTTGTGATAGGTGGTAGTGGCGGTTTGTACTTTTGGAGAGAGAAGACTAAGGGCCTCTGGAGCCAATTCCTCCGTTCTCTTCTTCAAGGCAAGTTTTTGCTTTGGAGCATTTGAAGTGGTGGAGTAACTTGTAGTCTTTGCCTTCTTTGTAGCTTCTTACCTCTGGGGCTCCGCAACAGTTGGACTCTTCTATCTCCCAGAGACCGCAGCCATTGAGCTGCCTAATAACTTCTCCCCCGTTGGGACCTCAAAACGATGGAAAAGAACATCTTTAGAACTACTCGCCCCACCAGGGGTTAGGATTCTGAACCTCTTCTACGGTTTCTCATCAATAACCTTTTTTCCCCTATCTGGCATAAGGGGTTGTCCATCCTTACGAGAGGCAGCATCCTTGTTGACCTTCTCAATTTTGTCTCTCACCTACTTTCCTCCAGAAGATGAGGGCTTCAACCTCTTCTTTCCCGATGTGGAGGTAGCGGCGAGGATGTTGCCGTATCAAGAGTGGGGTGCTTCCTCTTCTCGAAATTTTATACAATCAGAAACAAACAAGGTCAGTAAAACTCTACAAAAAAGGTCAAGTAAATGACAATGTAAAGACATCTTACCCCTTCTTGCCATCAAACATAAGTCTTCAAAAAAGCACTTCGACTGGATCAAATGGTCGAAGTCAATTGTAGATGAGGATTTCTTGTAGACCTCAGTGAGAGTATCCCAGTCACTCTCAGTGAAAACCCTACAAAACAAAAACAAAAAATGTAATATCAGACCTCGTCAGTTCGAAAAATCAAAGAAACAAGGAATGTACTAACGGGCATCGGAGTACAAGGTCGGGACTTTAACGTATGGAACGATGTCACCCTCATACTCCTACCACCTCCCTGACCCAGACCAGGTCTCCTTCCATCCTTTGATGAAGGAGGACAGGCTCAGGACTAAGGGGGAGTACAACCCCCAAGGACACAGAGAATATCACCCCCTAGAGTCCCTTTTTCCTAAGGATCGAGGTTGGTATATTGTCTGGAAGACGTGCAAAGGCATATCCTCATCTAAGGAGGCCTCCTTCCAAAGGAAGTAAGAACCTACCAATTGGGCTCAAGCATTAGGAACGAGTTGGGTAGGGGCCAGCCCGTATAGCCTGAGGACAACTCGGAAGAATGGGTGAATTGACAGGCGAAGCCCAGCTTTCAACAAGAATTTACCAACGGTGACGCAGCTTTATCTAGGGTAGCAGGTTCACTCGTTAGAAGATGGGGAAAGAAGTTCGATGTCATAAGAAATCCTATATTTTCCCTTAAGATTTGTGAGGTAGTTGGGTCTACGGAATAAGAGATTTTGGCTGCCCCCCAGGCTATATCATCATCTCTCCTACCTCCCAGAAATTGAGGTACCTCGTCAGCCTCAATGGCTCTGATGAGATCAGCGGTGTTGGTTATTTGTACTCCCAGTTCACTAGCTATCTTGCTAAGGTCTACATGTTCCCTAGTAGATGTTGAAGAGGCCATTGATTTACAAACTAGTTCAAAGCTTTTACAAGTAAAGAAAAATTACATCACTTACAATTTTCTTAAGATGATGAAGAAGAAAGAAAACTGAAATTCACGAAAACCACAATAATAAAGGAAAAAACTTGAAGAAAAAGAGCTTTGGACATCACCTGCAGAGGAACTGCACAAGTCACGTATATTTTGAATTCTAACCATAACATGAATGATCCTACAGAGTTTTTTTATTAAAGTTCATGCATTACATAAATAATCATGCCTAGACTTGGGGAACTATTGTTACGCCTCGCCTCCGATGTTCAGGTAAGAATGCCACGTAGGGAGAAAGTCAAATAAAGACCCATGAGGTCAAAATATGAAGAAATCAAGCAAAATCGAAGTCCTTGCACTGCAAAGCCAAAGTCCATACTGAAACACTGCCTCAAGGGCGAAGCGCTCCAAGTTAGGCTGAATCACTACCTAAGGAAACAAAGAAATGAGCTGAAGCTCTCCACTTAGAGAACTACATCGAAGATCTATATGAGGTTCTCAAACTCGTCAGAAGTTCATGAAGCCGGCGTCGTTTCTTACAACAGATTTGGAGATCTTTTAGAAGTGATTGACTTAACACTTTTAATAAAATTTGTCAGTGTGTCAGCCTAATGTATAGAGCGGTTGACCCCTTATCAATGTATTAAATGACATAAATAGGCAGTGATGTGAAGCCTCAATTAGGGAGATGAGGCCACGTGGTTCTGATCCAACGATCACCACGTCGGCCAAGACAGTATAAATAGGTTATATTTGTTACTACATGGATTAGTTTTGTCTCCGCCCGGTGATCGTTGTTAACGCGTTTGCTTTTGTTCCACCCCCGGAGCCTGAACATTTTTGTTTTTCGCGTCAAAGTATTCCCGCGTCCATTTCATCCTTGCTACTGTCTTTACTCCGGTAGGAACGTGCCGGAAAAATACTTGACTTGGCTTGAGTAGGCCTGACATATGTTGGCTCATTTTTTGAGGTCAACAAAAATAATGAGAAAAAACAACGGCCAAATTTGAATCATCTCTAACAACATTGGTTTGACAAAGTTACTATTGATATAAATTATAACAAAAAAGGGATATTGAACAAAGTTGGGTACAATTTATGGTGCCACTAGAGAATTCAATGACAAATTTAACTCTTGTTTAGGCTCCATTAAGCCCATGTTAGGTCCGGATTAAAATTCGATTTTAATCCTAGTCAAAGTCAAACAATTAATATTAATCCTATCTTTCATGAGTCCCACAAATTTTTAACCACATATTTAAAAAGGGTTGTGCTACCAGTACATTGGGGTGTCCATAATGGACACCCTTATGTACACCCCAATGTACAAGTAGAATTATCCTAAAACTTCTGTTACAATCTACTAAAAAATCTAATTTTAATCTACACCAAACATCCTCTAAATCAAAATTACGTTTTCTCAAATTTTATTTTTAATCATACATTATTCAATAAAATAATATTATATGTAAACCCAAAATTTGTCCCTACTTTTTAATCATACATTTCCTCAAAAACTATTATTTCAAAATTTGTTTTTCTCAAAATCTCATTAAATTGGAATCCAATAACTTATTTTACATTTTTTTTTTGTAAAAGGTACAACAAAGGTCAAGACAGTACAAATAATGTCGTCCTCATGCCAGACTTTGCCAAAGTTTTTTATCCTACATTATTAAAAGAGGCACTTTTGATGGCACTGTTCATAAACCATTTGGCCATCTGACTGAATTGTTGAGCCACTTTAACCAAGCCGTATTCTATTGGTATATTATATATTATCCTATCATTCCTACATTATTTTATTATATTATATTATTATTATTATTACATTAATAAAAGAGCGAGTTCTCTTTTCACTATTCATAAG
>CAIGRF010015491.1:49532-61093 GCA_903798235.1 Fraxinus ornus
TTACTAGAATCTGAGAATAACATTTCATAGCTAACAATCTTGCAAAGGATTGATAGCAGAAAATCCCCTACAAATATTTTCATTTGCGATATTTCCCTCATCTATTGAAAATCGCAAAAAATCTCCATATTTGAGACCTTTTGTGCTTAAAGCCTCCTTACCTTCAAATTTTCCATTAAAAGCAATAAGAATTTTAAGAAAAGTGTTTTTGACTACCAATTTGAAGTTTCTTACAGAGATATTATTTAGTTTAAGTGTTTGTTTTTTTGTTTTTTTTTACTTGAATGTACATTCGAAATAGAAATAGTTATAATGCATATCTCTTTTTTCCTTTCTTTTTAGTTCATTTTACAGGAGTTCAATTAAAGTTTAATATAAAAATCAACGAGTGATAATCAATATTCTTTCTCTCTCACCACTTTCAGATATACGTTCGTTCACTGTGTATGTGTTCTAAATTTATTTTAATTTCAATTTAAAATAATTAAATTGCATTTATTTGAGAGCATATGAAAATTGTCTATATTAAATTTTGTATATGCGTGTATTGATTGATTTTCCTTTGTTAATGAGAAGAAGAAATGATGAATTTGGAATGAGAGATTTTGAAAGGGATTAAATAAAATAATAAAGTTTTGGAGAAAAAGATGAAGTAAGGTTGGGTAAAAAATAAAGTTTTAAAGGTTTGTGATTGTGAGTGGTACATAAAAAAAATTGAGTATAATTTATAAAACAATAAAAAGTTTAGATACTAAAATTACAATTATTACTTTTTAATTTGATATTTTTAGTTTTTTTAACGGAAAATCTAACGAAATAGGATTTTTTACACAAAAGGTTTCAAATAAGTATGGGGTATATCACAAATGAAAACTTTTTTAGGGGATTTTCTACTATTAATCCATCTTGCAAATTAATTTCAAAAATTAAGTGGTAAATGGAATATAATAATAGATAAATAACATAGTCTATTTTGGGATAAAATATAATTCAAACTAGATCCCCCCAAAAATGAAACTATTACCATTTATCTTTTTCTAAAATAACGAAATTCGACTCAACTAACATCTAGAGGGAGAAATATGTGTAATATGAGAAATTTAAATTTACCAAGTTATTAATTGCAACATGTAACAATTAAATACATACGATGAATTAAACAACGCAAATCTAGACATAGATATCAATTATGCAGTTTAAATATTGCGAAAAGTAGATAACATATCAAGATTTTGATGATGGACAAAAATCCCTCGACTCTTCACAAGAATCAAAATCTTTCGAGCAAACTTGCCATTAAAATTCACTATAAAAGATTTGACTTACAGTATTGGTCCAAACACATTAAATTTTAGTAGACTTTGATCTCATCATGTAATCACTGAGGAACTCCTTTGATTATGCACTCCTGTACCAAATTCAGAACTCTAGAATCTTTTATCGTCTTGAATCACCAAGAACGAACTTGTTCTTCACAAATCGAATCTCTGATCACCTTCCAAATCTTCATAACTCTTGATAGATGTAACAAAAGGGGTTGATTTGGTGTTTTGAGAATTTGTGATTTTGATATTTTGACTGTGTGATTGAATCAATTGATTGTTGAAAAATGTTATTTGATCTTCAAATTATATTCTATAGGATCAAATAATGTTCAACCACACTTTGGGACATTGAATGGCTTGGGTATTTATAATATCAAGTATTTTGGTGAAATAGGATTGGAGAATGTTTAAAAATCGCGAGAGGGTCTTTGGCTAACCCTCATTTCGCCGCTCAAGCGCCAACCTTGTGGCCAGTGAGCTGCGAGCTTCTTTTGGGCCTGCTTGGCACGTAGTGAACAATTTTCTAGCTTTTTTTTTTTTTTTTTTTTTTTTTAAAATTCTTGGTCCATGTTTGATCTTTTTGACTCCTTGTGTTTTATACCACTATCCCGAAAACTATTTGACTTTAATTATAACTCTATTAATTTGATTTTGTCTACTATTTGCCAATTCACAATATAAACTTAACAAACTTTCCATTTAACATTATGTGACAAAACTAAGTATTATGAATATAAAGTATGAAAAACTAAACAACTTCTATCTACCCAAGTCCCAATGACTCAACTGTATCTTGCTTTCCTTGTCAAACCCATTTTCTGAAATCAATAACTCAAATACCAAGTGTAAAAGTACATAAAAACAGTTAAGGAAATAACATATATTAGTTGAGATAAATAAACAATAATATCATGCTAGCTAGATTAAGATGCCTCTGTTTGGTTTGGATTAAAATTCAGTTAAAATTTCGAGTCAAAGTCAACAATTAATTTTAACCACGCATTTCATGGAACCCACAACTTTTTAACCACACATTTCATCAACTTTTATCAAAATCTACTAAAAATTTGATTTTATTATCTACCAAACAGGGTCATAATATCAATGTTTAACAAAATACCAAATATAACATTAATATCATCAAACATTGAAATTCGATAAAGCTAAGCAAATTATCATGTACATAACGTCAAAAGTAAATACATTAGCAGCTCAGCTCCGAAAACTACTCCTCATTTTGTCACAAATAACAAAGGACAAAAACCAACGTTATAAAGATCGGATCGGACCGGCATGTTCAACCAGAAAAATCATGAACTGACCTCTAATCCAATTCAATACTCATACATTAACCGAAAAATAAGAACAAGCTAATAAACCATTAACCCGACCGGTTTAACTATGAATTGAAAAATCATACGCGACCTTTTCGATTAGTATAATTTTTTTCCACAAAAAAATATAACTATCCACCTATTACAAATAGAAGGCCCAAATAACTTTTTAAATACAAATGATGCTCTTTTTGCTCTTTCTTAAAGGAGCTCCTTATAATCACAAACAATTTCAATTTGAACAAAGAAATTATTTTGGACATATTAATTGTTAGTTTTTGATGTTATAAAATAAATAACTATAATAAATCTAATTAACAAATATTGATTATATTTATTTTGAATTAGTAAACTAAAATTAAAAAAATCTATTATAGTTATGATATTTTATAGTTTATTTGTGTATTTGTTTATTTAATTTGTCATCCAATTTGAACCCGATTCGATCCTATAACCTTGGACCATCTTCCTTTTCCGGATCGATACTCGAGTCGATTTTTAAATATTGGTAAAAATTGACTAATTGATCTCACTAATCGCATCTGAATCATCTCCATCATCTTAGTGTGGCGAATCCACTGTACATCAATTTGAAGTGCAGTAAGTCACTCAGAGGTAGACCGTAGCTGGTGAATGCCAATCATCATACGAGTCTGCTGCTCAAGATGAATAAATAATTGGCCCATAATTTCCAAATAGGGGTCAATGAGACCAGAAGCAGGTAGACGAACAGTAGCAGAGGTCGAAGGTATATCATGATCAGATGAAGCAAGAACGTCATGATCAGATGGAATTGGAATATCATAAGCAAGATGGAATATCATGATTGGAAAATGGATGTGGATCTTGAGTAGTCTAAGTCCTCAATCAACTCAGAAGAAGAGGGAATGTGTAACCTACTATGAACTAGAGTGACCGGATCGATAGGCCGTGGTATACGCTCAAATGTAAATGTAATCCCCAACCCAATCACTAACCTCGGAATGAGACGGGCATATGAAAGACCTATCTTCTTTCCTCTCATTCAGAATGACAAATAAACGAATGAAGATCAATCGAGTCACCGTGTAATAGAGCATAAAGGACTCCAACCTTATCTAGATGAATGTTAGTCCTATGTGAAACAGACCACAGATTTGTGCACATAATGCGCAACAAAATCTTGCGCTCTATCAGGAGGAAAGTAGTATTAATCGATCCCTTACCACCCAATTAAACAACATCGACATAAAAAGTGTATGAGAAAGATATAATAAATGGAAAAATAGGGTGAAAACCTGAGGTACATTTATAACTTGGGAAATTACCTTGGGACTAATTTTCAAAACCCGACCCCGAATAAACACTCTAAAACGAGACCCGTCGAATATTCGAATAGAACTCCCTAACTAGAGAACGGGAAGGAGGGGTAAGGTTACGAAGGTCATGCTCCCATCGACGTGATGTGAAAATGGCAGCCATATCGGCATGAAGGTCAAAAAGTGTTACCTCACGCTCAACAAGATATAGGTGGGAGGAAAACTGTGACTTGAAGACCTCCTGTGCCATGGAGAAAATGAATCTCGAGCGATCGTAAGAAGTGGAATCACTCAACTTCTTGTCGGTAGACTTGGTCTTTTTTGGAGGTATACGTGACATGTGATACGGCAATAGAACACATAAATACGAGAAAAAAGAATTAAGTCAAGTACCTAAATGAAAACCCACCTAAAGATTGAATGAATGCATGATATGCACGTGAAAAGATGCAAAGTGTTAACATGCACAGCAACGAGACACATAGTTGACATGCACATGATACAATGTAGCCAACACTAATAAAGCACAAGAATAAAACATGCAATGCAACGTAGGAACATAACTAAGGGACAAAACTAAGAGATCCAGGGCATGAATGCAGGGGAACGGAGGGTCAAATTGCCTCCCCCTCAATTTTGATGCAAAACAATATAAAAGTACAATATAATGGTATGAATGTGTTAACGTGTGTGCACTCGATGATTTTTGACCAAAAAAAAAAAAGAGGTGAAAAATTGAACAAGAAATTTAATGAAATATTTAATCAAACACTTTGTATGCGGAAGAGAGGAATGAAGTGCAAAACTCAATCAAATGCATGAGTGAATTAAATTAAAAAAAAAAAAACCAACATCTAGTCCTATCCCGAACTCCATCAATCATGCAAGAATTGAAGAAATTTCGCCAAAAATCGCTTAAGAATCCTAATTTTCGAGTTCTAAGCAAGAATTTTGAAAAATTCTCTAATATGATGCATGAACTTATGGAAAATCGACATATAAATAAAAACCCCTTCACTATTGTGTACCAATATCAAGGCATCATGCAACATAAATCAAGTATATAAGCAATAATCCCAAATAAATAAAAAAACTTATTGTTTTCACAATTTACCTTAAGTTCGAATGAATAGATATGAATGCGGTGTTGAGGTATTTGAAATTCGAACTTAAAGTGCCAAAATATGAGTGGAAGTATGAATTTGTGACAGAGAAAAGATAATGTGAGAAAAAGAGGAGAAGAGAAGAGATTGAAAAGATGAAAAAAATGAGGATTTTTGGATTAAACTATATGTACTAAGTTTTACTACATGGTTGACAAAATAGCCAAGTGGCGGCCCCCTATTGGAGGGGCGGCTGCTTTTACGTTTAATTCAAATTCTTAACCCGGTGCCAAAGCCATTGTTGTGGGCGCTCGAGCATCCAACTCGCGTCTAACGAGCTGTCCAAAATAGCAACACTTTCAGAATGTTTCGACTTTTAGCACTATATCTGATTTTTTTGAATTTGAACAGTTTTTCATGATTTTTTAAAATGGTGTAACATGGCACGATAATCAAGATCATTTGATAACCCGAACATGCAATTGTTTCCTTATACAGATAATAGTTAATAAACAGTAAACTACTTCGTGCACAATTTATTTTGGACCTCTATAGAATAAATTGTATAAATGACTCACGAGTTTAAAGTACCACTAATCTCCAATAAGTAAGACTCAAAATTTTACATTAATGAGAAATGACATGTAAAGATTTACTGAAGAATGAATATATTTTTCAAATTATAAAAGTCAAATACAGTACTATTAGGACTTTTTTAATAAAAAAAGGCTCATATTAACACTATGCCACTGTTTGAGCCACATTTTTTTTTTCATTCTCATTCTTCTACTCATTTTCAACCACACATTCTCCAATAAAATAATATTTTCCATCACATCAATAACTTTTCCTTCTTTTTCAACCACATATTCCCCATCACATCAACCAATAATGTGTGTGTGTGTGTATGTTTTTTTTTCTTTTTCTTGTTCATCTTATGGGGTAGACCCCTCTTTATTAAGCTTACTTAATAATCCTTGTAACGAGCTTTCAGCCGATAACTCTTAAATCAAATGATCATAGGACAACAAGTATTAATATACACAGCAAACCTTATAACTCAAGTAAAAAAAGTTACAAAGAAAACTATAAGATGTAACTCACTTTTTCATACAGGTCAAATATTTTTCTTTTGAAGCTCAATAACAATGTTTATCTTATAGAAAAATATAAAAGAGGCTAGAACATCTAGTTAAAAGTCATTCCATATTCAAAGTCAACTAACCACACCGATAACCATCATCTTAAATTTTACACACGCGGTCAAGACTCACTCGCAGGAGCTTAGTGTGTACAATACAGATGGTACATGAAGAAACCTATACTAAGTACTTCACTCAAGTCCTAAATAAATTAATGAAAATTTTTGTCACCATTCATTAGTTTTACTCATACTCGATCACAATCAATATGTTTAAGTAAATCAAAAAATCAAATCAACGACCCAAAAAAATCTTTTTCAATATTCAATATATATCCCTTTTTATTGCAAAAATGAGAAAAAAGAAATAGAGTGCATGCATGAATACGTGAACTCAATAAACTTACACATGCATGCACATATGGCTGTAAATAGATTGAATATGGACCGGATCTACCGATATTCGATCCGATAAGAATAATTCATGAATTCGATCATATAATCCAACATATATTTGATTATTAAATCTATATCCAATTTTCTATGGTATCAGATATCCGATCCAAATATTTTAGAAAGAGAGAATTCTTAATCTCAATACAAGATTTTTTATAATAAATAATAATGTTATATTGAAATTTGATACTGACATTTTTTTATTAAAAGTCATAAAGTATAACATAAATTTAAAAATTAAAAGAAATATACGTGTAATAAATTATGCGGTAATATATAAAATATATTATATTATTATATCAAATCGGGTCAGGTTGTCATCAGATCGAATTGATCTACATACATACTTGCTCAATTTAGTTAACGAATTATTGGATTCGGATCTTGATCGAGTTACAGACTGAAATTTTAAATCCATCTTCCACTAAATTATCACTTTGACCATATAGATCAATCTTTTTTACCCAAATATTCTTAGAAGAAGATGTCATCTTAGTCAATTAAGTCATCAATTTTGTCAAGTGATTCACTTGATTAGTCAATATTCTAACATGAGTAGTTAGCTCTTGTTTTTGTTCCTATTCAAGCGCTTACGACATGTAGGGCTTATGTGACCTTACTCACCACAATTGTGAAAAGTAGGAATGAACCTAGGGTCAACATAACGAGGTTTCAAATTTTGGGTTTTTGGTTGAGTAGTCCTACGTTGTCTTGTTGGACTTTGTCCTATGATATCCTTTTTCTTGGGTTCAGTGTTTTCAATGATCGTAGACTCGACAGTGGCTGGAAAAAATGTGGTTTTGGAAGAGCTAGCGGCATGAGGATCAGAATCATAGGAACCCAGATCTCCCTTATTCCCAGCAAACTTGTTTATACTTAGGATGTTGTCAAGTTTCTTAGATCCACAAGAAAAAGAAAAAAGTTGAGTATTTAACTTCTCGAGATTGCTAGTAAGTGTTCTAACCTTAGTGTCTAATGACTCTTTAACTACTCTCAACTCACTAAGATTTCTAGTGGACTCCTCAAGTTCAGCTAAAAGTTTCTCTTTCTAGTTCAAGTCCATTCACCTTCTCAACGCGACTCTATTCACTTTTCAACTTAAGACTCTCTTTAAATAGTAGGTCATAGGCGCCATGGATATCCCTATCATCCTTTGAAGCATCCTTGGAGCATTCACTTTGTTCTAAATCCTCTGATTTCTCACTCTCATTTTTAGATTCACTCTTAACTATAGAGGCAAATGCCACACAGTTTACACCCTCAGAACTAGACTTCTTAGTTTGATTGTCCGAGTTAAACTCGTCATCAGTGAAAGTTGTGCTCATAACTTTACCTAGGGTTTTCAATAATGTGACTGAATCACTGACACTTATGACATCCGACCGATTACAACTTTTTCCTAGCAACCCTAGGATCTTTCTTTTCTTGATTATCGTTCTTGAATTTATTAGACTACTCTTGCATTTATCCAAAGGTTGCTTATTATTCCTAAAAGCTTTCTTGAATTTCTTAACAATATAAACTATCTCCTAGATGTGGCAATGGGTCGAGCCTATGCACGATCTCGGCTAGGTTCGTGAGCTCATGGCTTGTGGGCCGAGCCGAGCTCGCGAGCTCGTCCAGTTTTTTATTTTTTATTTTTTTTACGATAAACTTTTTTTAAAAATAAATAAATCCTCATTCTTTATTCGGGTTTGAGACCGGCCACTTCAATTTTGAGTGGCGAGTTAAAAATTGTACACGAACAACTTATTAAGTGTACAATTTTTTAAAAAATTTAAAAAGTATTAAAATAACAAATTTTAATTAATAAGGTTAAATTAAATATCATTTACTTGATGACATGCAATTTTGACATATTTATCTAGTAGTCGAAAANCCGGATGTGTTAGTAAATCTTTTGTCGTAGCAGAAACCATTGGCCATCGATGTTCATACATTCGCCAGAACTCTATTACTTCTTCTGAACTTTTCTTAATTGGTTTGTTATTAGGCATATTATGATTAAAATAATCAATTAATTCAGCAGGCAATGTATTTGGACTGCGTCAGACGTTTGATTACATGATGTAGACAAACTACTACTGGAGGAACCACCTGCATTTGTATCATATCTATATGAGTAAATACATGGAATAAATCTAATATTTTAGCGTTGTCTTTGGTATATCAATGGAATGAGTAGATGCTGAAAGTACCCGATTAATATTTTTCACACATTCGTTCTGTATATAATTCATACATTTCACATAAAGTTTATCCTAAATTTCTATAAGTGATAGGTGTATTAAAAGTTAAAACTCTTAAATCTGATCAATTACAAATTTATTACTCGATAAATTATATCGGATGTCCATGATGAATGCTAACTGAAATAACATATGCAAGTCTTCCTAACATTTTCTAAACTTTAATTCTATAGAATATATAATTGTACTAAAATCGGGGTCATTTATAAATCCATGAAAAGCTCTAGCAATTATATAAAGACGTTCAAGTACCATACAACTAGTGAGATAGTAAACTCCAGACAAGATATTTTTATAATCATAAAACTCGTCAAAATTATTTTAGTTTTAAAAGCTAAAATCCAATCGAATTCATTCAAAACAGCCTAATCATCGTTTTTAATATGCTTATTATTATAAAATTCAGTTATTAAATATTTAAAACATTCGCATGATTTTAATAATAAGTAAGTTGAGTTTCATCTATGCTCTACGTCACTTATAAATGCTTTCGGCATAAAATTCCTCAAATTTTTGTTTTTTACTAAGTAATATCGTAATATACACTAGTGCATCCATAATTCTTTGAATGTCATTCTTAGGCCTTGTTTGAGCCAAATTATTGTAGAATGAGAATGAAAAATATAGTCATTATTGGGGCCCACACAAGAGATAGAAATTTTGAATTTAAATATTGATGTGATAGATAACGGTCATATTTTTCATTTTAATGGAAAAATAATTTGGCTCAAACAGGGCCTTAATATATTTTCAAACCGTCCTGTACTATTAAACTAAAATTATGGTACACACATCGAATATAAAACACATAACCACTGAAATCGGGCTGCAGTACTCTCACAATTTATCGATAACTACTTTATTAACACAAGTGTTGTCAAATGTAAATGAACGAATATTACACTCGCAACGATATTCTCTAATAATGTTCATAATATCGTTATATATGTTGTTAACGTTGTGAGGGAACTCAATAATTTTAAAAGCAATAATCTTTTTATGCATACACTAAAGTGGGTTTATGTAGTGTGTAGTTGCAACTATATAATTTCTTTTATTAATCTTTTCCCATATTTCTGAAGTTAAAGATATAATACCTTCATATTTTTCTAAGTCGGTAATCAATAGTTTTTTGTATTAAGGAAATATTCTATTGTATTTGAACGAAAAGTGTTTCAACTTACCCCAACGTACGTCGGTTGAAGATATTTTTTCACGTACAAGACGAAATGTTGGTTGTCCGATATTGCTTCAGGCAACTCAGCACCAGCAACGAATTTCACCATTTTCGTTCGAGCTTTTTCCTTTGAATACATCCACGTAGAAACTAGCGTAGTAGTAGAAACGGTGCCTGGACTACCAAGTTACAGTTGCCAGTGTTTGGCCGCACCTACTTTGTAGTGACGGTTGAGGTGGGTGGTTCTAATGCATTTTTGCCATACCAATTATTGTTGACAGTATTTACATATTGTTTTAGATTTTGTAACTCCATCGACCACACGACCTGTTTGAATCAATTTAAAATGATCCCAACAATTTGCTTGTTTTTTCCCTTTTGTTTCCTTCTTGCGTTGGGAATATCTAATTCATGGTCATCCTCCCATTCCACATCGAAAACATCAACGCCATTCACATCAATTGGATTACATCTTCCATCATCATCGAAATCCGAAATATTTTCGGGAATAGGTACTTCGTTTAGACTGACGTATTCATTTTGAAATTGATTTTGTGGCATGATAGGTGATTTTCCTTTGATACCGAACAACCTTCAACAAATGAGTATGGATCCATTTGTGAATTGATATAAAATGTATAGTAAGTAACTAATCAAGAATTGAAAGAAAGCTGACGTGTAAGATTGTAATTGAAAATTTGTGGTGTGATAATTGATATTGAATAATTGAAATTGAATGTAGAAGTAAAACTGAGAAATGAATGTAGATTATGTAGTAGTCTAGAAAATAGATCGTAAAATCAAGATTATAACTAAATAATTTAAAATGTAGAAGATAATCAATAGATTAGAGAGTACATAATGAGAGTTGGGTGGAAAAAAAGGATCAAGGAGAAGGTATTTATAGGGAAAAAGATAAAAAAAAAAAATAATATTCAGTGACCATTCATTGAACTTTTTAGCGTGGCTCGCCTATTAACGAGGCTCGTGGCTCGCCCACGAGCCGCTCATTTAAAAACAAGCTGAACAGGCTGCTCGGCTCAGATTCGAGCCTGTCATTTGACGAGCCCGAGCAGCTCACGCGCCGACGAGCCGCTCGGCCCCTTAGCCACCTATAGATGGAAGTTAAAATTAACTATATTTGGTAGTTCTTCTAACAAAGTATATTCTAAATTATTGTATTATATGTCATATAGGTAAATCGCAATGGTTGAACGAGTAATTGAAAGAAAAAAGCGAAAATTGGTGAAATGACAAAGTCCAAAGTTTGAGGACCAAATTGCAAATATTCAATAGTTGATTGGACCACATGATAATACTTTGAAGATTATTGGGAGACAATTGAATGTAATTAGACGACAAAAAGGAATGAAATATGATTAAAATAAATTCTTAATCGCACAAGTTATAGTCTAGATTTTGAGCCGAAAATTGAGACCCATTTTGGCATAGTAAACGTCCGAATTGGAAAACTTTTA
>CAIGRF010015520.1:3973-16378 GCA_903798235.1 Fraxinus ornus
ACCCGGAATAAGATCCCAAACAATTTTGTTGTTCTTGTCTCGAAACTTTCTCCTATATGCCTTTAATGTGTTCTCCATACTCCTCAGCAACACCCAATTCATGTGTTGTGATGCTAAGATATCGTTCCACAGAAAACGAGCAGCATCACAATGAAGAAACAAGTGGTCAATCGTCTCCCCATCCCTCTTACACATATAACACCACTCTATAATACAGAAATCCCTTGTACAAAGATTATCCACCGTTAACACCTGTCCTCTGCCTACCATTCATAAAAGAAATGCCACTCGTGAGGGTAGTTTACATTTCCAAATCATCTTCCACGGGAATGAGCTTTCAGTAAGTCTCAATAATGAACTAAAATAAATGCGAACGGAGAAAATACCATCACGTGTCAACCTCCACCTGCTACAATCACTATCTCCAAACCTGAGATGAACTTCGTATAACGTAGTAAAAAACAGCGCTTTATCATCCAATTCTCAGTCTTGCAAACCTCGGCCAAAAACAATGTTCCAACTGGGGCTCCCATTGTGACATTTATCCTAATGTTTCGTAGAATCGGTCTAAGTTTTTGATTCTGTTTCGATCACTACTAATTATCCTGGAAAATGGAAGGGGGAAGAGGAAATTTGTAATGCTTCTATAGAAGATGCCTATTTGGATGATATTAATGGAATCTTATTTCCATTTCTACTAATTGAATTTTTAGAATATTATTTCGATAAACAGCCCAACACTACAAGATATTTTTGGTATAAAATTAATTTATCCTTTCAGGTTTTTGGTTATGCTCGAAAATTTGCAAAATTAGGAATCGCGGAAGTTCTCGTGGACTCACTCCAAGAAGGGATCAATTCACCCAGCCTGGTATCAGCCAGCATCGCTTTGAAGGCTGTTGCTGTCAATGTAAGTCTATCTACATGGAACCATTTAAATGTTAAAAAATTCATATTTTCATACCGTCAAAAGGACTCAAAGTGTCTTTTCAAGGAAAAAATACTTTTACTTGTTTGTGGATATGTTCTGGCCTTCTAGCTCTATTAAACTATAGAAAGTTTGAAATCACAAATCACTCGAATACCTGAACTTAAGACACATGTCAGTGTAACTCGTGGTGTAGATAATTTGCCTAATCCACCTTACTGGGCTGGAATAAGAGTAGTTTGGAAGGAGTGGGGAGGGTGTTGGGATGAATCATCCAAGCAAAGGTGGGATCATATTATTGGCTCTGAATCAGGCCTTTTTCTATACAATCTTGACTTTAATAATGTAACTTAACTATTTATTACTTAAATGAGAGAGAAATAATCTGGGACTTCTGTGTTGATAAATTGTTTCTGAAAGTTAAAAGGGAGAATCTTAAAAATTAAGGCTGAAACTCTACATTGCTTTGATTTTTGTAATAAGAAACTGATCTCTTTTAAAATAGGCAATATAAGGATATCATGTAAGTGGTTTTTAGAATCTTCCAGCTTTAATTCTGAGTTCTCTGTTTGCAGGATGAGATTTGCAGATCAGTCGCTAATCATGGGGGAATAGACGCTATTCTCCACTGTATTGACAATAGTGGTGTGCAGTGCAACAATACTGTGGCTATAGCTTGCTGCTCATTGTTGTCTAAGGTGCAAAGCTTAAAACAGATTTTTCCTTCTTGCTCTTTTTTGGTGGAGGCCAATTATATGTGCATCATATGATTATCTTCTTTTCTAAGGCCTATCTTAGATAAATGTGTTCAATTGTTTGGTATTCTCTTTGGCTCTTTGCTATTGTTTCGTTTTAATAAAATAATCTGATCTTGAGACACCTAGACAATACGAGTTTATAAAACTTTAATAAGAATTGATTTACACCATTTTTCGTTATTGACATTATGTTAGATGTCATTGCATTGATTAATAAAATCCTCCATTCCTAAATCCTAAGACACCTAGATAGGACCAGTTCATTAAATTTTAGTAGTTATTTGTTTTTCACCATTTTATCGTGAACTTTTGATTGCATTATTGACATTTTGTTAGTCATCCTTTAATCAAGCTTTAATGTCTTACCTTTTTCCTGATTCCCTTGGTGGTGCATAGTTACCTTTTCAAAAAGATCAGTTCTAGGAGCACTACATCTCACTTTCTTTTTGCCCATGTATGCTTTGTATACTGCAAAGCTTTGTGCTCAGGAAATCTTGAAGTATTTCTAATATGATGTCCTTTATCAGTTGGCAGGAAGTGATATGAACAAGTGTGCTATTGTTGAAAAGAAAGGCATGGATAGGCTTATCAAACTATCATCGAGATTCTCTGATGATCCTTCAGTTTTACAAGAGGTAAAGAAATGACTAGTCGGTTCTTAAAATTGAGTCATGCTTAATTTGAATTTCTTGGGTTAAGTCACCATGGAGGGATTTGTCAATTTGAAGGACACTGATGAAGAAATAGAAACATCCATAGCTGTTTATTCTGTGTGTTCATGTGTTAACCCAAAGAACAACACAAGATAAGCCCTCCCCATGGGATTCATATTGACAGCCATATGCAGATCGGCCAGAACTATTTGCTGATTTAGCTACTAAAGTTTAGTTTAAACTGCAGATCGCAATATTACTGACTGATTCGTTGGCAACATACAGTTGTAAAATGAGGTAGGGTGTAAATTAGACTCAGCAGTTAGAGCAGCTTATCGTTGCTGAAAAAATAAGTAGGAATCAGAGTTAAATTGTGGGGGTTAAAGCTGTGGACATCAATTAAAAATTGATTGCGATATGATTGTATGCAATTAGAAGTTGTAAAGCAAGCTGTGCCAACAGGCGAGGTTTTGCATCTCTATGTGATGCACATTCCTATGCCAAATATAGCATGTGATTAACAGTTTCTACACTACTTGGTGAATCAATGTGTACATTTGACTTGAGACAGGTCATGTCCACTATATCCATACTGTGTTTAAGGTCCCCAGAAAATGCAGCCTGCGCTATTGAATCTGGAGCCGGAGACCTTGCTATTCAAGCTATGCAGAGGTTCCCAGATTCAGACCAACTGCAAAGGAACTCTTGTTTCATGATTAGGAACCTTGTGGTCAGGAATCCAGAGAACAGGTTATCCTTTAAATTGGCTTTTCCATAAACTTCTCCTTTCAACTATTATATTGAGTCCATTTCTGAGATCATAACATGTATTAAATCACTAATGTTGTAGAACTCTTTTGCTCGGGAATGGCATTGAGGCACTCCTCAGAAAGGCTAAGGGAAGTCACAAGAGCTGCAAAAATGCTGCCACTGATGCTCTCAGAGATCTAGGACTTGATAATTACAACTTATAATACACACCAATCGATAGGGAGTCGAGCAGACGACATTTCTCCGATGTCTTGTATAAGAGCTTGGTAACAAAATTACAAGTTAAAAAGGGTGAAATGTTATGAAAATATTCATCATAGGATTCTGTGTTGATGTCAAAACATTTTACCTTTATCTTTACCTGAGCATACACAGCCTGCAATAGGGTTGTACTATATTTTTCGTATTTTACTTATGTAATACGTCACGTTATTTTGTCCTTGATTTTCTTGCATAAAATATTGCTTTTGAGACGGAAATGATCTAATGCTCACGATGGGTATGGGTTATAATGCACACCATGTGCATGACAACATTTGGTGGTGTCACTTGCATCGAATGTTGCCACATTCACAGTGGACATTATAACACGTGCCCACTGTGGACATTAGATCAAAGCCAACTTTTGATGCACTACTTCATAATCACGACAGCATAAAAACCACCTTTTAGAATAGACCTCGACTTTATTCATTTCAAAAAAGTGATATTATAGTGTTACGACAATGGAACGAGGAATAGATACGAACTACGGTCAAATTTCTAATGTAAACAGTACGCTTTGAATTGTACTGTCCCGAGGGTCCTCAGAAATAATGAATTGGGAAGGAGGTAGATTCCGGTGGCGGGACGGCGGTGCTTGGGTGGTTCTGAGGTGGCTTAGCCTGCCGCTGCCACAATTTCTCGACAAAAGCTGCCCATTCACGTGATCAAACCAATGAGAGGACCGCTGCCACAATTTCTCGACAAAAGCTGCCCAATTACGTTATCAAACCAATGAGAGGGATCTGAATGTAAAATCCTCCCCGGACCACGCGATATGATTGCCCTGCATGAAATGATACATATTCGTCAACTTTTCTTACTTTTTTTATTGGAAAATAATTATTTTCCTTATTTCTTTGAAACGAAGAGAATAATAATTAATGGTAAATAAAGAATTGGGATGAGAAAAAAAGTAAGACAAATATAAATTGAAGTGTGCTTTCACCGGTGCCAATCACTTTCTAAAAGTGAGAAATTATTGGTGGAAATTTGACACATTAAGAGCTTATCATGTGCACTTTTGATTAAAAGGTCCAAAAGAAAATTATTCTTTTTTTCATTTTTTCCATAATTTATTTGCAAATGAATTAAAGGGCTTTTCAAGATTCAAGATTGAAAAGCATAGGGGGCACATTTGAACTTCTACTTTTATTTCCGCTTCCTTAGAAGAATTTTTTTTAAAAGTAATTAAGCCCCTTTTAGAAAAAATTATAATCAGACAATATACATAAAAATTTATTCAAACATATTTTTAACAAAAAAAAGAAAAAAAGCAATTTCCTAAAATTTTAGAGGCAATTTTTGACTTTTCAAAAGCGAACAAGCGTGAATGAATTTAGATTTTAATGTTGATCGAGGCCTAAGAGAATTCGCTGCTTTGTTCGTTTCATTTGTACATTTACTATTTAGAACTGAGCAATTCATGCAACAAAGCAAATAAAATGAAATTAAATAAAATAATTCAAATTACTCCCAAAAATAAGATAAAGTAAGCTCGTTTCAAAAATAAGTGAAAAGTATTATGAATAAAATAGCCCCACTCACTTCAAGACTCAGCTCTTTCATGTGGATGATGTTCATCTTGCGAAGTCGTATGTTGTTCCGCCACCTCTACTTGTTCTTCCGCAGCTTCTGAAGGTGTCTCTAGTGGCGGCGCCGCATCGGAGGAGCTGCTGACACGGTGCTCCGCCACCTTGCGCAGCGGCGGATGAGGATTAAAGCTTCCATCAATACAAGAGGAGCATTTAATCTCAACCCACCTTTCAAAATCGTACCCTTGATAACCCATTATTCTCCGACCCGAACAAAGCCGCCCGATCATCACAGATAAAGCACACAGTATCGTTATCACTGCAAGGGCACCAATAACAGGTCCAAAAGAGCCATGACCTGAATGAGCTGTGTAGGCCGCCTGTTGAGGCATCACCGCCATTGGCGGTGGTTGCAGAGGTTCTAATACTGGTGGGTTTGAAACAGACATTTTCACTTATAAGTTGAATAAAGAAGAGTAAAGTATGCAGTTTCTTGAAGTTTTGGAGCTGGGTTTACAAATATTTCTTGGGTTTTCTGCTTTTAATTGGATTGAAATTAAAGCAAATTATGAGTTAAAATGAACAGAGAAAAAAAGCAGATTTCAATAGGCAAAAAGATCTCGAGAAAGAGCGAATGGTTGGGTAATAAGGGCAGCTTTTTTTAAGAGAAAGTGTGGGGAAAAAAAAAAAAGAAGCAGCAGTAAACCGTGTGTCTTAAGTAAAGTAAGTGGAGGGAAGGACTCAAAGAAAGTGACAACTTCTGTCCTTAAATTTTAATCACAAAAAAAGCTTTAATTTAAGGATTTTTGTCCAAATGGGTGATTGTAGTGATATAAATTATAACAATCTCGTGAGCAGTGTAACGATTGTGCTCAAGTCCTTAGCTCATGTCTGCTTTGAAAGAACGTGTTCCAAGATTTTCATCGACTCACGGTGAAAGTTGAATTTTTACCTTGCTTTTCATATAATAATTTTGAAAATTTTACAATTAATACTTTAAAAAATGGAATATATTTAAAAAAAAATGACTTGATACAAAAAGACAGCTTATAGTCTCTATAGATTTTCTTTCTTGTCCTTGGATAGTACAAAGATTATGTCCAAACCATGCAACAAGCCAAAGCCTGTTGGAAAAATAGTTTGCTCCACTGGACAACCAACTTCCTTATTTCCAGTCGAGTCTATCGTGTCAAACACACCCTGTTTGTATCATTCTCGATTAGCAAATTCATAAAGAATCAAGGCTATACCAACTCTTGCAGTATGGCTCAAGTAGAAGTGCTCACTCTTACTACTGAATTGTACAATACCAAGAAATCAAGAAACAATGTTTCACAAAGAAAAATTAAAATCGTGAATCCATCATAGTGTAGTCACAAGAAATTGAAATACGACGAAAAATTATTATTCAATATATAAATTAGTCAAAAACAATGGAATACAATTCCAAAAATAGGTGGAATAAAGTTTGATATACCATCTCACTCCACATTTAAACAACAAAGGGCAAAGAATTCAAAAAATAGTTTATACTGACTATCAGGAAGAGAAAAATAAAAGATCCATATACCCTCACTGAGTTTAACAGGATTAGACAGGGACAATAATTGGCTTCCCCCTGCCCATAGTGAAACCTCGGGTTCCATCTGGCATTCTTGGCCCTTTTGCAGTCTGTCTCGAAGATACTTCACCCACGAGGGAGTTGCCCAGGTGAGAGGATTGAGTAGGTAGGCTGCGCGTGCTGTGAAGTTGAATCCGTTGCCTAGATTTCCCTCGACCTCTAGCCCAAGTTTGCTTCGACCCAATGGAAGTTTCTTCAATCTACAACAAAAAATTAACTCTTTTAAGTAATATACATGTTACGGTTCATGCAGAAAAGGTTACTTGAAGCTGTCAAAATGGTGCTTTTAAGCTTAACCAAACATGCTATTGTTTTTACAGTAACGGTTTACCTTACTCTAAAAACAGAAATTAGTAGTATGAATGAGATAACAGAGATGCACATATAGTGAATAAATTTATAGGGTGTTTTGGTGGGGATTAAAATTATATTTTTAGTAGATTGTGATAAAAGTTTTTGAAATATTAGGTTGAAAAGTTGTGGGATACATGAAAGATGGGGTTAATATTGATTGTTTGACTTTGATTTAGATTAAAATCTGATTTTAATCCATACCAAACAGATCCTTAGTAAGAAACTTAGCTGTATTAATTGTTGCACTAGGAAAACAGTTACCTCAACTGATCCCGAGGTATTTTGATGAGAGGAGCCTTCTTGTGGTTCAAGGGCCGGTCCTTCATCATCATCTAAATAGCCATCGAAATCAGCCTTCCTGTTCTTGAGCACGGACTTTGGCTGCATGCACAGTAATCTCAACAAAAGCATAGAGAAACAGATAATCTCTAAAAAGTGATTGTTTTTATTTGAAGTGATCCTACCGAACGCCTCAGCAGGCACCTCACATGCAAGCCTTTTCTCCAATTTCTTTCATCGTTTAATTTCTCAGCCTGAAGAGGTTCAATAAACGCTGCAAGATCAGGAAAGTGAAAAAGAAATCTAGGAAAAGAAGACGAGAAAGGGTAACAATGTTTACTGCTCTCTCTGCTGTTTCGGTTTTCTCGTACTCTATTAGTGCATGGAGCTTCAAAAGAAAAGGCAAGAAGAAGGGAACATCAATAAGCACAAACTGAGAAATGAAAGAAAATACACAAATATGGTTAAGTTCATACTTTACGACTGATGACAAATTCGCTTTTAGAGCGTGAAGGATTGGGCTCCTGCGGTTGGCATATTCTAATTGTTTTGACACTGAAAATAAGCAAATACATTCGATAAGTCTACAATTGTATGCCATATAACAGAAATCAAATAGGGGGATATGTTGCCACCTTCCGACCACATTAAATATTTTTTCAATGTTCTGATGCGAGTGATCATCAGGGAGATTTTCAGCTACAACAGTGCGCAACTGCATTGATGAATCATAAAAAAATGTACAATAATGAGAAAGTTTTCGATTTATTTAACAACGTGAGGAAAGGTTTATATGTACCTGAAGCTCCTCTTTGTCTTTATCCGTGAAGGGATTTTTACGTTTTACCTTCTTACTATCATCGCTCACAATCTGCATAACATGGTAACGAGTGCAAAATGTTCGTCCAAAAGAAGAGATCAGAAAAGCAATGCATCTCTTTTCTTCACAAGAACGGATGCTACTAAGTACTAACCAGCTTTGAAGAGGATCGAAGAGCATGCGCCACCAATTGATGGCTAATGTTGAGGGATTTGAGTTTCTTTGTAGATGCAACAACAGCTATTGGAACTGTGAAAATGGCAAGATTCAAGATCCAAGTCAGAAATCAGACAGGCATACTAATCAATGATGCTGTAAGTTCAATTCTATGATGTTCCAAGATGCTCACCAAAGCCTTCGGGATCTTTATTCACTTGTTTCACCAGGGCTTCATTAGCTAGCATGCTCATATCACTGAATTGGTATTCTACCTGTCACAAGCCAATCTGATGGTCAGCATTCTATGTCGGCTAATATGTCTTGCATTACTACAATAATTTCTAGATAGGATCAAGTTTAACAGAGACTACTGAATTACAGAATGAGCGATACGAGTCAAAATGCCACAGCTCTATGATAGCACGTTCAAGAAAACGAAGAATAACAGTGAATTGAAGCATGATGTGAATACCCTTATTTGTTTATTCATCGTGGTTCAAAGTATGGACATGCGTTTTTATTTTACCAGGTATGGTATATAAAAATGATTGAAGGATAGGTTAGTTGTTAGATGAGTCAAAAGGTCATTAACGATAGCAACATTTAAGAAAATGAAGAATAACAACAAACATAAGCTCGATAAAAATACCCTGATTGTCATTCAATCAACCAATCAAAGTATTGACACTCGCCTTTATTTTACCAGATATGGTATACAAAAATGATTGAAGGATACGTTAGATGAGTCCAAATGCCCCACTCCAATAATAAATGATAGCAACATTTAAGAAAGTGACGAACACAAGCACGATAAGAATACCGTAATTGTCATCAATCAACCGATCAGAGTTTTGAGATGAGCCATTATTTTACAAGATATGATATTCAAAAACAAACAATTTTGTTTATACAAACTTTTTTCTAAATCATAAATTAAATAACACGTGTCTTAATTTCCCAGCGTCTTTCCTATCCACTCCTGTCCAACGTACCAAATATAACTCATATATAACGAAATCATACATGATCATTTAAGAAATAAACAACAAAGATTAAAAGAAAACTCAAAAAAGAACCTGTTTAATGATCTTTTGCCTAAGCTCATCGGAGAGTACATTCTTAGAATGGTGATGCGACTGTCCCGAATGACCCTTTTCATTCGGATTCGGAGCAACCAAATGTGGGATTGTTTCTTGATCGGTAACGTAAATCCAATTCCCACCATTCCCATCAGTGTATTGAATTGATGGGTAAACATACCCGGTTATTGGCACTTGGGTCGGGGCGTGAGATCTGGGTACAAACTCCGGTGCTGCCACATTGAATTTGAAAGTGCCACAGCTTTCACTTTCCTTCTTCTTCTCCTCCACCTCCTCCTCCTTGATATCAATATCATCTTTTTTTTCTGCCGGATTTACCTGCGCCATTTTTCCACAACAAAAAATGTAAGAAAAAACAAGAAGAATTTGTTTGAAATCTGTAAATGTTATTGTTTTTTTCAGTCCCTTGTGCGGGACGAAAATTTTGTATGTTTTTTTGGGTGAATGAAAATGAATGGTGTTGGAGTGGGGAAATTGGTAGTTTTTATCCTGGATTATAGTAATTGTAAAAATGGGATTACATTGGGCACAAGCAAGAGTGATTGATGATAATTCATCACTTTCTTACACACAAACCTCGCTTAGATGTTTTGACCAAATCCTATATTTATTTTGAGGTTTACAAATGTCGGTTCCATATGCATGCACATTATGGCCACCCGCAGGGAAAAAGTAAAAAAGGAAAAAAGAAATTTTGATTTTCTTTTGTATAATTTTCATGGTATTGGATATTTGTTCACGTCAAAATTTGTACATTAATTTACTGAATCTGTTAAACAAGCACTAGTTCGACCAATTGATTTCCTATCATAGTCGAGATGGTTCATTTTGGTAAGAATTTTTCGCAATTTAATTTACGATAGTTTGCTCGCTTAGAACCAACGATCTCTTGATATTTGATTTTGAAAATAATAATTAATAGGATTCATTTATTTCTTTAGCAAGTTTAACCATCTATTAGGTGTTATTTATCAAAATAAAACCAACGCTTTACAAAAATAATTAAGAGGAAATTACACGAACTCGGACATTTAGTGATCACATTTCATAAATCAAAGGTCTAGTTTACTATTTCAAATCTAAGATGTTTTGCTACACAATATCAAACCCTAAATTATTTCTACATCGCTCAGTTCATCCCCACTACCATTTTCAAAACCTAAATCTCTCTCTCTTCTTCCCCTCCTCCCTCTCTCTCGCCACTCTCCCTCTTCTCCCATCCTCTCTCTCGCGTCTCCCTCTTTATGTGAGTTCCAACGTCGTCGCCGAATACCATATCAGATAACCGAACCGAACCAAACCATAGGGAGATGCACAGAAAGAGGGAGAGTGGTGAGAAAGAGGGTTCAGTTCGGTTCTTCCCCACCTCCCTCTCTTTCTCTCGCCACTCGCCCTATGTAGCGGCGAGCGCCGCTTCATCTTCTTCTCATGTACAGTAGCGAGTGTTGCTTCATCTTCGAGCTTCGTCGTGCAACGAAGACCGCCGCTTCATCTCCCTGCACAGGCAGCTGTCGGCGCTGCCATTCTTCTTCTTCTTCTTTTTTTAAATTTTTTTTTGATGCGGTGCTGTGTAGTGGTAGTTCAATGGAGTTATGCGTGGTGGTGAGTGCGGTTGTGGTTGGACATGGTGCTGTGCGCGATGATTGGTTTGAGTACGGTCGTGGTGCGCGGTGGTTGGGTGTGTGGGTTGTTTAGTGGTGCATAGGGCTGGACATGGGTATTTAATAAATGGAACCGTCGGATCCAAATATAATTATGGAATAGTTCGGGTTCGGTTCCGTTCGGGTTCGGTTCGATTCTGTACCATAATTAATTTTTTAACATTTACAGCAACACTACATAAATACAACTAATAATATATTTATTCGTTACTTTTACAAATTAATGTAGCCCAATTTTTTAATGCTTATACGGCACTCAGATATCTAATCAACAGCTACTGCCGTCGGTGAAATGAAGGAGCTTCAAAATTGATTTGAGAATGAGGATGTAGGTTTTAAAATTATCAAATGATTTGGATTTATACGAGAGTGGGCGTACTACTTATAAAATGAAATTGGAATGGAAAGGGGAAGGATAAAGCCCAAATGTTGGGCTAACAAAAAATTAATTTGGTTGGACTTGATATTGGCTGGACTTGGGTGGTTTTTCTTAATTAATTTGCTAATTTATTTAGAAAAAATTAAAATAATTTAATTAATTCAATATAAAAAATCAAAAAAATTATTTAGATTCGGTTCTCAATTCGGATATCCGTTCGGGTATTTAACTTATGAAGAATCGCTCGATTCGGTTCAGTTCGGGTCGGGTTCGGTTCGGTTCAATTCGAGTCGGGAGTTTTGTCCAATCCTAGAGGTGCAGGTAGTTGTTTGGAATTGCAAAATAGTGATTGTGCATTTTATGGCGGTGATGGTGGTGCAATACTGTTGGTGGTGGTGGTGGTGGTGGTGGTGCTGTTGCGGTTGTGGCGACGTAAGGGTGGTTGCATGTAGCAGTGGCGGTAGTATTTGTGGTGGTGGTATGTGACCACTATTTTGGTATATGTGAGTAATTATCTGCTCATCTATGACTAGTTGTTGTGACCAATTACTTGGTTGGTTATTGACCAAGTATTGGTGGAGGATCGAGACGATGGTGGAGTGTTTGGTATATGTGACTGACTATTTGGTTCATTGTGACTTCTTATTAATCAGTGACCTTAAATTTCGATAATTTGTGACCAAAAAATTTGAAAATATGTGACCTATCGATAAATTGTGATCTATAATTTATTTTATTCGTGATCAATGAAGTAAATTGTGACTTATAAATTTTTTAATTTGTGACCTTGAAATAATTTGACCTACAAAATTTCTGATTTGTGATTGTAAAATAATTTGTAAAGTTTCAATTCTTGAATTGATACCGATAAATAAATTGTGACATATAAAATTTTGGAATTGTGACCGTAAAATAATTTTTGACCTATAGAATTTCTGATTTGTGACTTATAAAATTTCTTATTTGTGACCGATAAACAAATTGCGACCTATATTTTTTTTAATTGTGACCGTAAAATAATTTGTGATAAATAAAATTTGTGATTTGTGACCGATAAATAATATGTGACAAATTCTATTGAATTTGTGACCAAATTATATGAAACTGTGACCTTAATATATTTAAT
>CAIGRF010015577.1:16728-28380 GCA_903798235.1 Fraxinus ornus
GATGGCAACATTGGTTCAAGCTACGGTGGACGATATGGCATTCATACTGAAGAATGAAGCAAGTTTCATGTTGGGGTCAAGGTCAGACTTGGATTGGAAGAGCTCGATTCAAGCAATGGAAAACGGAGGCCAAACTTCCTTCTATGCTGTCGCATAGAAGAAACATGCTTGCTGTCGCGATGGAGCTTCCCGAGAATAAAATGGCTCAGACACCTTTGCCTATGCTGTCGCGAAGGTTAACCCTATGCTGTCGCGAAGGGTAAATTTCAGCCAAAAATTTCCTTTTTTCGTTTTTTTCCATATTTTAGTAGAATCCTATTAGAACTCAAATATTACTAGTTTTGGCAAGTTAATTTCGTTTTTACCTAGTTTCTAGGGTTTAGTATAAATACTTTATTCCATTCATTGTAAACGCAGACCATTATTATTATTGAATTAATTGTGAGGCTTTATTGCTTTCAAACCCTTTGTTCTTCATTGGACAACTTCGAACTCATCAAGAATCGGTGTTCTTGTGGTGTTCAACATCCGGGCTAGATTCATCAAGCGTGTGATCAAGAGGTCTTCATATCGTCGGCGATTGTGTTGGTTGCTTGGTTCACAATTCTTGGGTCAAATCCAAAACCTCGATTTTATTGACTTTCTTGGGATAGTTCTAATCTCGTTGTTGGGTTGCGTAGCTACTATTGCTACGTGGTTCACATCAATAGGCTTAGTCATCTATCATTCAAAAGATTAGACGTGTTAAAAGACCAAGTAGGGTGTGATTTTTCAAATTTTAATAAACATCTTCCTTGTTATATTTGCCCCATTTCGAAACAAAGGAGATTGTCTTTTGATTCTAACAACAAATTGTACAGTAAAATTTTTGATCTCTTACATTGTGATATATGGGGACCCTATCACGTTCCTTCTCATTTAGGGCACAAATACTTTTTAACTTTGGTTGATGACTGCACCAGATTCACTTGGATCTATTTACTAAAACGAAAATCAGATGTTGTCACAACAGTGCCTCATTTTTTCAGCATGATTCATACACAATTTAATGCCAAGATCAAAAGGTTCAGATCAGATAATGCACATAAGTTAGCCTTCAAAGATTTTTTTGCTGAACAAGGGGTCTTGCGTCAGTTTAGTTTTGTTGAAACCCCACAACAAAATTTCATTGTCGAACGCAAGCATCAACACATTTTAAATGTTGCTCAAGCCTTATTCTTTTCAGTCTAGAATTTCTGTGGATTATTGGTCTAATTGTATCTTAACTGCAGTTTATCTCATCAATAGGACACCCTCTCATCTTTTACAACATAAAACACCTTATGAGATATTACATGGCGGGAGAGTTGATTACTCTATTCTTCATGTATTTGGCTGTCTAGCTTTTGCTTCCACCCTCGCCAAATACAGAGATAAATTTCAGCCTCATGCACAATTATGCGTGTTCTTAGGTTATCCATCAGGGGTAAAAGGCTACAAGTTGCTTGTCATTACTTCAAGATAAATTTTCATATCCAGGGATGTTGTCTTTCATGAAAATATTTTCCCATTCCATATTATCACTAAGGCTGACCAATTATTGGATCCTTTTCCTGATTTGGTATTTCCTTTCCCTTCATGATTTTGATTTTACCCATATCCCTCATCAACCTACTGTCAATCCTTCTCCATTACCCATTCATCATACTTCACATGCTGATAATCTTGGTATCCCTTCATTCGAGGCACCAACATCCTCCCCTATTCCACTAGATAATTCCCAACATGTATCTGATGATTCTTCTGAGGCACTTCACTCTCATGCTCATGTTGCTCGAAAAACTCAACGAGCCTCTAGGCCTCCTAAATACCTAACTGACTATCATTGCAATTTGATATCTCAACTTGATAGCCCTACCCTTCATTCTCCAAATCACATCAGTCATTTTGTCTCTTACAAAAATCTGTCTACACCTCACAAACACTTCACACTGAGTATCTCAGCCCATTTTGAACCTCAATTTTTTCATCAGGCTGTCAAACTTCCCCATTGGCGTGCTACAATGAAACTTGAATTAGAAGCCATGGAACTCAACAACACCAGACAGTTGTACCTCTGCTTCCAGGGAAGCATTATGTTGGGTGTAGATGGATCTATAAAAACAAATTCCATTCGATGGAACACTTGACAGGCACAAGGCATGCCTTGTTGCAAAGGGCTACACACAACAAGAAGGTTTAGACTATTTTGACACTTTCTCTCCAGTAGCGAAGAATGTTACAATCAAAGTATTACTCACTCTTGCAGCTCAACATAACTGGTACTTATTCCAAATGGATGTAAATAATGCTTTTCTCAATGGTGACTTGTTTGAAGAAGTTTATATGGATCTTTCCCTGGGTTATGAGTTTCTTAAATCCTTCAAACTGGGGGAGAAGATGGTGTGCAAATTATACAAGTCCATCTATGGACTTAAACAGGTTTCAAGACAGTGGAATAAAAAATTCGCCCATGCACTCATCCTTTTTGATTTCACTCAATCTAAAGCAGATTATTCACTCTTCACCAAGGGTTCTAGAGACAACTTTGTGGCCTTGATCGTGTACGTAGATGATATTGTTATAACTGGACCAAATGTTCGTGCTATTGAATCCTTAAAAACCTTTTTGCAGTCTCAGTTCAAGCTCAAAGATCTGGGGAATCTAAAATCCTTTTTGGGAATTGAAATTGCACGATCATCATCAGGCATTGTTATCTCACAAAGACAATACACCTTGCAATTACTTGAAGATGAAGGTTATCTTGACTGCAAATCAGTAAGCAGCCCTATGGAAACTAAATCAACTCTCAACATCCATGAAGGAGACTTGTTACCAGATATTTCCCTTTACAGGAGGTTGATTGGAAGACTTGTATACCTAACATTATCCTGGCCTAATATTACTTTTGCCATCCATAAACTAAGCCAGTATGCTGCTCAACCAAGAATGTCACATCTTAAAGCAATTCATCACTTGTTAAGGTATTTAAAGGCGAATCCTGGACAAGGCATTCTGTTTTCCTCCTAGTCATCTCCCAACAATCCCATCACTGTGTGAGCATTTTCAGATGCTGATTGGGGATCTTACATTGATATTCGAAAATCAACTACTGGATTTTATGTCTTTGTTGGTGATTCAATGGTGTCATGGAAATCGAAAAAGCAGCAAACCAGCTCTCGTTCTTCAGCTGAAGCGGAATATAGAGCTATTGCTTCTATTGTAACATAGGTCATTTGGATTCATCAGCTGCTGAAAGATTCTCATGTTTCTAACATATCACCAGCTATCATTTATTGTGACAATCATGCTGCCATTCAAATTGCCACAAATCTCGTTTTCCACTAGCGAACTAAACATATTGAAATCGATTGCCATTTCATACGCGATAAAATTAATTCCGGCATCGTAAAGCTTCTCCCTATTCGGTCAAGTCATCAACTTGCGAAAGCTTTTACCAAACCTCTACCAGCCTCTACACTAAAACCTTTGATGTCCAAGATGTGTGTTAAAAACATTTACAGCACATCTTGAGGGGGAGTATTAGAATCCATATGTAAAATTCATGTATTTATGTGTAAACTTTGTATAGTTGAAGGACGTATAGTTAAGAGTTAGTTTACAATTTTGTTAAGGCCTTGCTGTTGCTATTGTGTTGTATATATTCCACCACTATAATCTGTTTCAATCAAGCGAGAAACATTCATTTCCATATTTCTTTTGTTCTAATACTCTTTTCGATAACATAGTGATGTTGTTAAATGAATTATGTATAACCAATCAACTTGAGTAACCGAAATGCGTGCATGGAAAGGAAATTAAGGTAATCTTTTATTTGATTACAATTTTCTCGAGTTCCTAAAATTATAATTTGTTGAGTAATTGAACACTTAGGATCGATCCAAACAATGAATGATGTATTCTTTAATAAATCACTTCATGTTGTTGCAATCCAAACATAGATTAATGTTCCAAAATAATAATTCTTAGGAGTTCTAGGTTTATTTATAAGGAGGAAAATCAAGAGATCAGAAAATAATTACAATAATAAGTGTTATAATGATTGGAAATTATAGAATTAAATCAAGAGAAAATTAAGAGAAACTGTGTTTTCCAAATCAAGAGAGAAAATGGTCTTGAAGTACACTCTACTTCATGTTGGGCTTGAATCCTTCTTGGACTAAAATATTTACTCTTTTATTTCGACCTTAACACGCTTCACCATGTAGGCCTTTATTTGATATATTTATGTATAAACTATAAACACAATAAAAAAAATGCGAACTATTTTCTTACATAATAAAATGTCCAAAAAGCTTCGGTCAAGCTTATTGAGATTACAAATTAACCTCTTATTGACTGCTGGTATATTTAGATACAATGCCAGTAGGATTTCCATTGAACTGTTATATAGTTAATTTGAATATATTTTTGTACAACAGCGGGAATGAACCATGATGATGACATCTATGTTTGGCCTCCAATGCCAATATAGTGAATGTCCGCCAGCAATATAAAAATTGTATGTATGTTGGGAACTGTGGTCGGACACTAACAGAAAAGTAATGGTATTTGTAGGGCTGTGATGCCAGATTCAGTCCAACTGTTAGACAATGATGAAATGATCTTGAAATTTCTCTGATTGTAGTCACCATTAAATTCCCCTTTTTTCAAAGTTTTCTTGTTTTTCTAAAATCTTGAACTCAATTTTTTGTTTAAGAGAGGGGAGCACTGAAATACAATGACATCTACCATCTTTGAACTTGGTATTTTGAAAAATTGGATTTTTCATTCTGGCAACAAAAGATGAGGGGTTTTTTAGTTCAACAAAAGGTTTCTAAAGCAATCACTGCAGAATTTCCTGAAACCATGACAAATGGTCAGGAAAAAGAAGTTGATGAACTAGCTTATACTTCTATCATTTTGTGTTTGTTTGATCAAGTTTTAAGGAAAGTAGATAAACGAGATACTACTTAGGAACTGTGGGATAAGCTAGAAGAACTTTACCTAATTAAGTCATTGCCTAATAAGTTGTTTCTCTTAGAAAGATTTTTTAGTTTTAAGATTGATTCCTCCAAGGAGTTAAATGATAACTTAGATATCTTTAGTAAGTTAGTCCAGGACATTACTAACACAACGGATAAGGTATCTGAGGAATACAAGACAGTTTCCTCCTAAGCGTAATTCTAGAAACTTATAAGAATATCAAAATTGTCATAAAATGTGGTAGAGACACCTGATATTGTCACCAACTCCTTAAGGAGCAAGGACCTGGAACTAAGATTTGAGAAACACGGGAGTATGCCCGAGAGTCTTTTTGTTAGAGGCAGGCCTCAGAATAGGCAGAACTGGAATCAGGAAGGTCAAGGTAGTCGACAAAATAGTAATAAGAAAAAGGATAAAGGGTTAGATCAAAGTAAAAAAACTAGAAACAAGAAATGTTATGGGTGTGGAAAACATGCCACTTTATAAAGGACTATTATAAAAGGAAGAATGAGATGAAAGAAAAGAATATTGATGAAGGAAATGTAGTGGAGCATATAGAATCTAACACTTTGGATGTATACGTTATTATTAAGCCTTGTATTTATCTGAATATTGCAAACTTTGCGGATAACAGTGATCTAAATTAAGAGTGGATTTTGGACTCAAGCTGCATTTTCATATGACGTCTAGGAAAGATTGGTTAGAAAATTTTAAAGTTCTGAATGTGGGTAAAGTGGTTATGGGAAACAATGTAGTTTTTAAAGCTGAAGGAATTGGGAATGTAACCTTAAAATTTGAGAATGGATATATCTACACTCTTGAAAGAGTTAGATATGTCCTTGACCTGAATAGGAACTTTATTTTCAATGTGGGATCTGGATGATATAGGCCTACATGGTAGACTTAGAAATGGTTTATTAAAGGTGATGAAAGGATCACTTGTCCTTTTCAAGGGCTATAAGAGAAATGGGATAAATGTCACTAAAGCTGATGCAGTATTTAATCAAGCTACTGAAGCTTCTAGCGTTGAATCTAATTCTACCCTAAAATTGCATAAAAGATTAGCCCATGTAAGGGAAAAATGTCTTCAAATTCTCTGTAAGAAGGGAGTGTCTGGAAAAGACCGTGTCTAAAATTTCATTTTGTGAGGATTGCACCTTAGGAAAACAACATAGGCTACACTTAAATACTGGAAAGCAAGAATCCACTTTTGCCTTTGAATACATTCATTTTGACCTTTGGGGCCTTTCATCCACCATCACTCAAGGAGGGAATAGATATTTCTTATCCTGAATCGATGATTATTCTAGGAAAGTCATGATTTTCTTGCCTAAGCAAAAGTCTGATATTTTTAAGAAGTTTAAATATTTGAATATTCTGATAGAAAACCAAACTTCAAAAAAAGGTTAAAATCCTTAAAATTGACAATGGCTTAAAACTTTGCAATGCCGAATTTGATGACTTTTGCAAAGAAAATGGAATTCAAAGACACAAAACTATGCCCTCTACCCCTTAGCAAAATGGAGTTGTTGAGAGGGTGAATATGACTCTTTTAGACAAGGTTGGATGTATGATGGTTAGTTCTGGTGTTCCCAAAATGTTATGAGAAAAAGCTGTAAAGACAGCCTCATATATAGTTAACAGAACACCCTCTAGTGCACTAGATGATAAGATACCTGAAGAAGTATGGTCTGGAAAGAGTCCAGATTACTCACATATGAAATTTTTTTGCTGTGCGGCCTAATCTCACCAAAGTATTGGTAAGCTTGAGCCAAGAGCTCAAAAGTGTGTTTTTTAGGGTATCCTGATGAGGTTAAAGGATACACGTTATAAGCTAAATATTCTAAGGGTTTTAAAATTAATACTAGTAGAGATATTACTTTTAATGAAAATGATATGCCTCGTCTTATTAATAAGGAAACTGAGAGTAATTTTGAAATTGGAGAAGTGAGTGGGACTAAGCTGTAGGTGGAGCTTGAGCCCCATCTTGAACCTGCTCATCAGATCTAGGTAGAGAATTGATCTGACGATGATTCTGGTATTGCAGAAGTAGATGCAGGAGGTAGTGTTCATGAAGATGAGGAGGAATGACATGAAACTCTAGATGATTATCAACTGACCAAGGATAAAGTTATGAGCGAAATTAGGGAACCACCTAGTTACAAAGATTACCTTTCACTCGTTGTTTTGTCCTATCAAGACTTAGCCATTAAGGGGCTAAAGTCTTATGAAGAAGCTAACTCTTTGCTTAAAATCATACTTGGAAACTTGTTCTTAAGCCTAAAAATAAATCAATTGTTGACTGCAAATGAATTTACAATGTGAAAGAAGGGAGTTCACAAAAGCAACCTCTTAGATTTAAGGCTAGGCCGGTGGTTAAGGGGTTTACTCAAAAACAACGAATAAACTACAATGAAATTTTTTCACCTGTTATCAAATACACTACAATTAGAGTGATGTTGGCTCCTGTTGCCCATTATGACATAAAAATAGAACATATTGGATGTTAAAACAGCTTTCGTGCATGGGGACTTAGATGAGACTATCTATATGAAGTAGCCACGAGGTTTTATAGATAAACATAAACTTGATCGTGTATGTCTATTAAAAAGATCTTTGTATAGTTTAAAACTATCTAAGACAATGGTACAAAATGTTTGATATTCTTGTTTCTTCGATTGGCATTATTAGAAGCTCTTTTGACCACTGTCTATATTTAAAAAAAAATAATGAAATGCCATGATTGCTTACCTATTGTTGTATGTGGATGATAGGTTACTTATTGGACATGACATTAAATGCATCTATGATATTAAAATATATTTGAGTTTTGAATTTAAAATGAAAGATTTTGGTTATGCTAGAAGGATCTTAGACATGGATATTATAAGGAATAGGCTAAAAAATAACTATTTTTGAAACAAAATTCTTATGTGGAAAATGTATTGTCAAAATATGCTATGCATGAATCCAAATATGTTACCTTAACTTTGGCCACTCATTTCAAATTAAGTAAAGAACAATGCCCTATATATAATTCTGATATTAAGCCCCCGTTTGTTGCACATTATTTTCAAAAGAATGCATTTTTTTTGTTGATGTGATGGGGAGTATGTGGATGAAAAAAAGGAAAAATTATTGATGTGATGAAAAATATTATTTTATTGAAGAATGTGTGGTTGAAAATGAGTAGAAGAATGAGAATGAAAAAAAAAATGTAGCCCAAACAAGGGCTAAGTATATGGAAAAAAATGCCATATGCAAATGCTGTGGGATCTGTCATGTACACTATAATATGTACTAGGCCAGATGTGGCTCATGCTATTAGTACCTCGAGTAGGTCTATGGCCAATCCTAACCTTGAACATTAGACTGTTTTAAAATGCTTCTTGAGGTACTTAAGGGGGTCTTCACAATTAGGAATGTGTTTTAAAGCCTACAATGAGGGTGTTGTACTAAAGGGATATGTAGATGATGATTTTGCTAGTGATAGTGATAATAGAAAATCAACAGCTACGTACATGTTTAATTTATGTGGTACTTGTATAAGTTGGAAATCCAAACTTTAACAAATTGTTTCTCTATCTACTACTAAGGCAGAATATGTGACTACTACTGAAATCATAAAGGAAGCTTTATGGCTTAAAGGTTTGCTGACTGAAATAAATGAACTTAAAGAACATGTGGTGGTATATTCCGATAGCTAAAGTGTAATACACTCGTGTTAAAAATCCTATTTTCCATAAAAGAACCAAACATATTGATGTTAAATTGCATTTTGTTAGAGATGTAATTTCTAAAGAAGCATTACTTCTTGAGAAAATTCCGACTCAGTACAATCCATAAGATATGGGAACCAATGTGCTGTCTTTAAACAAGTTTAAGTCTTATTTGCAATTATTAAACATTGATGCTGGTTTATTTTGGTTCTGTGCAAGTATTGAAATTGGTGCTAATTGGGAATGCTGGGAAGCTAATACTATAATGGGCTGAGATATAAACTGCTGTAATATGCTTCTAGTATGACCACTGGTATCAAGGTGGAGATCTGTTGGCTGTTATGCTAGGCCAGTCCAACTGTTAGGCAATGATGAAATGACCTATTGCCCATACGGATTTAACAATTGCCCAATAACCTCATTGAGATGGACCACAACCCAAGCCCAAATTATAACTCGCATGTTCAAAGCACGACTTAATTGTCATTTGAATGGAGGAGTGTCTGTTGCTCTTGACCGTTAGATGGTTGGTGGCGTATGTGTGTCAACGAGCCGAGTTGAGCCACGAGCCGAAACTCGAAGTTCAGGCTCGGCTCGAGTAAAAATGGTTCGAGTTTTTTTTTGCCCGAGCCGAGTCGAGCTTTTGCTTGGCCAAAAAATTTAGACTCGACTTGAGCTTTTGGTTCGGCTTTATTTTTATTTATTTATTTATTTTTTAATAATATTTCGTGATACGAGCCAACCCGTGTGGCTCGTCCTGGCTTTGGCTCGAGATGTCGCCCCAAAATGGGGCTCGGCCCGAGTTTAGGCTCGGGCTTTTCCCGGGCCGAGCAAAAGGCCTCCCGAGCCGGCAAGCCACATTGACATCCCTAATGCTATGAGTATATATGTTATATTTCCTTGCTGCCCAACAGAGTTAGGTCATTCTTGTCTAGAATGTTCGTCTGAACCCTATTTTTCGTCTTCTCTTTCTGTCATCTTTAACATCTTGGTAGATAATTTGTTTTTTTGAATGAGAAAAGAGTCTGTGTGATCTCTTTGTGTGAGTAGGATGATTGATGTGGTGTGGGTTCATCTGGTCCATTGAAGCAACTCCATTCGCGCCTGGTTGGTGAGGGTTTGGGTTGTTTAGCGCCTCTTTGATGACACAGATGGGTACAATTGACTGAGCGTAAGATCGAACAAATCTTGATGCTTGTTGGTTTAGATTAACATTGTTTTTTGTGTAATCTTTTAAATATGTGTTTCATGTATTTGATGCCTGTATTATTAGTATTCCCAATTATGTTATAAGTACGGATTTTTTTAATAGAAAAATTTGACAAACGACACTTAGCATGACACCATTGGAAGATGGTAAAAAAGTAAAAAACAATCAAGTTTGGCCATGTCAACGTTCTGTTAAAATTTATGTGTACTTGGAGCTTTATTGTGGTGTTCCTCACTTGTCATTGGCTTCTACTTGCTACTTCCGTGTTTTTATTTTAATTATTTGCTTCACTAGTGTATAGACAAAAGACCAATTTTATCCACTGGCATATAAAAGTGAAAATATGGAATAGAAAATATAGCTTCTATAAATGAATGTTGATCTTTCAATCAAGTTTTGGATGATTTGCCATATCGTTCTTGCATTACGAAAGCGATGTCACATTTGGACCTTTTGGGAAAAAAAAATTGGGAGTTGGATATAGAAAGAACGATATTTACACAAAATCCGATAAAGTTCTTGTCACTTCACACTTGGGTTGGAATATTAAAGAGACTTTAGCGCTTGAAAATTTAATACTTTGAAGTGCATTCAGTGCACAATATTCAACTACACTGCATAGGGATTAAAAAAAAAAGTTATTTTTCTTTTTCAATATTATGCCCCTGTTTGGTATCACTTAAAATTCAAATTTTAATCTAATTCAGTCTACAATTAATTTTAACAACACATTTTATGAGACTCGTAAATTTTTGACTCACATTTCATCAACAACTTTTATCAAAATCTACTAAAAATCTAATTTTAATCGAGTTTGTGTCAAGTTTTTGGTTGTGAAATTTGGCTTCTTCTTTGTGTTAATGATACAAATTTATAAAGATAGTTTATGAATTTCAATCCTCATTCATAACTACTAATTATCCATATATTTCATAGGATTCGCTATTATTTCTTTTTATAAATTATTTATAAATTTGTCAAACAGTGGCTAAATTGCAGGTGGCAAAATGGTCCAAGTTAGACCTGAACAATATTTCCATTTTTTGTTTTGGGCGCCGAGCATTGGGCCAGTCCTTAGATGATTAAGAGTCCGTTTGGTACCGATTAAAATCCAATCAAAATTGAAAATATAGTCGTTATGGGGTCGCACTTGTCTAATAAAAGTCAACAATAACGGCTAGTTTTTCAATTTTAATCTCTACCAAACGGGCTCTAAAATTAGACCCACTGACTCTAATCAATCCTCGAATCAACTCTTCATGTTTTTTGAAAAATATTCCACAACTAGCCCAAACTCCATATTCAAAAATATCTCATCCAACCCCACTATTTATAGCTATTCATCCTTATGTAATAAATTCAAATCTTGCATGAAAGACTATTTGAACTGAGTGGGGGTTAAAATTGGAAGGAACTTTCATTTAGCCATTGTCAATTTTGGAGAAGATTTTTTAAGCTAAGAGAAAACCTTGACGACCTCACCAACACCACAGCTAAAGCCCAACCCAAACTAAATGCGACCATCTAATCGTTTAAGCCCATTGCTCCCTCAACCTTTGTTGAACCGTGCAAACTTGAGTCCCTAACCCCTGCCACTCCTTCTCTTGGATTTTGTGCTCCTATTTCTGATAAGCGTAGTTTCTACACTTATTCGTGGACCACTGGTCCTAACTCATGATATTTTATTATTTATTTTAGGTGAAAAATGGCAAAATTCAA